>OU015501.1:49526556-49759056 GCA_907164885.2 Dolomedes plantarius | reverse complement strand
AGTACCAATTTGTTCGTCATCTCACGGTTTATCGTACATCTTCAACAATTGAACAGACATAAGAAGTACCGCGATTTTCAGCGAAAGGGGGGAAGTTGATTTAAGAACCGGATTTGGCGAGCGAAGGAGAGAGGTTGAGACGACGGAAAGTTGTTTTTTTTTTCTTTTTCTTTTTCTGTATGGAACCGGCTCTTGAAGCATGGTGCTGCATATGAGATTTGCTCTCGTTTTTACAAAACACGGAGCTGTATGTTTATAAACTTGTTTCAGACAGCGGTTTGTGCTGCTCGCCCAAGTCAGCATCGGAGGGAATATCTCAGGATGTTATTTTACAGGCCAATGCAGACAAAAATTAAACTTCTAAAATATATGTGGTTTGTATACAAAGTGGTTTGTTTTCTGAACGGTTTTTACGGGAATAAAACTGCGTAGACCAGCATATGTATACAGAAGCGCTTAGGGTGTTTTATACTGCACGCACGTATATGAAATACATGCATGTATGTCTTATGATTATTAATATTATTTTCTCATATATGTGTACATGAGTATGAATATGTGCATATGGGAACATATGAAAACAGGAATTCTCTGTGATACACAAACTTTAGTATGAATGATATTGCAAGCTTTTTAATTAGCTGTTGATTTTAAAATTTGTTTTATAGTTAAAAATTGCAACTTTCTTGTATGCTAGTGCAAGCACTCAGGATTTTTCTTGGGGGGGGGGGGGGGCGAGAGAGATGAACGGATGAAAATATTTAAAATGCATGGGGGGGGGGGGGGATGAACGGATAAAAATAGTTATAATGCAAATCAATATTCATAATGCAATTTCAATTTGTTGGGGAAGGGGGGCAGGGCCCCTTGCCCCTCCTGGGTGCTCCACTGAGTGCAAGACTATGCGCAGTTTTTTTTTATAAGCAAAGTAAATGTTTATGTTTGTATTGATGCATACTGGCACTAAAAGTAAAACTTGAATAAAGTTTATATTATCGCAATAAAACACAAAAAAGTCCAAAATTGAGGAAAATTTCCATAAAAAAATTTATGCTTAAAATTATTTTTAATAATAGACGTATCATTGTCTGTGTGACATGATGTAAGTATATAATAATTAGTTGAAAGAAGTTATTTTTTCTGTATTCAAAACGTAAAAGCAATCAGACAATCCATTTAAACCCCAAACCGTCAGGACGAAAATCTCTAAAATTCTATAAGTGGCAGACAGTGGCAGCTCCAGTTCAGATATTTTTTTTTAGGGGGGGGGGGGACAATGACGGCTCTTAGGGTTATATATATGTGTGTGTATAAGAAATAAACATCCTCTCATTTTAAATTTAAACTCATTTACTATTAGGTCTAGAATTATATAATTTTAAGCTATATAAAAAAAATTCGAGGGGCCTTTTTTGGGGGGGGGGATTGCCCCTACTGCCCCCCCCCCCTTGGAGCCGCCGTTGGTGGCAGAGTAATCTTTGAGCAACAAATATAAATTGAAGTGAAAGTAAAATATGCGGCTTTCAGAGAGTATACTTTGAAACAAATGAAAGATCTAAAGGCCTTATGTATATTTCGGTGAAGCCAAACATTACAAAAGGAAAAGATCTTGAATAGTTCGATCTCTAATAAGGAAAAAACCTAATAAACTATTGTATTTGAGGCGTTGAGCGCCAGAATGGATCATCCCACATTTTTAAGGTGAAGGCTGTTTCTACTCCGTTTTGGTAAAACCATTCACACCAGAACTATCAAATGAATTAAAAACCAGCTTCAACTTACAATAAAACGAATAGACTGTTAAATTTTACATTAAAAAAATACAAATTTTTAATTTCCTTATTATTTCAAAAGTACTATCAGTGGGGATGGTCCGTTCTTGCGCTCAACGCCTCATTTAACGGTTGATATAATGGCATACATCAGAATTTGCTTCATTAAAGAATCTAACTATTTTTAAACAAAGTATAATGTTTATTGGCACGGGACAGTTGGTGACAATGCGAAGCCCTTTAGACCTTTGTAGTTTTTCCTTAGATATTCATGGTATATTTGTAATACACTTTCCCCTTTTTTGATATGTGTGTAAACATTCACAATATGGGAGGAGGTATACATTCACTCAGTTGAGCGTGATACACTGAAGCTCATACTCTCTTCCGAATTATACATAAGTATAACTTCACACATATTTCCATTTCGAATATACGACGGTATTGCTAAATATAAATCGCTTCATTTTAATACGAATTTTTTAACATTTTAAAATTATCATCGAAAGAAAAATGGAATTATTCCGTGACTTCAGAAAAAATAAATCAAGACTCCCTCTTTACAATAAATTTTACGTTAATTACGTATCAAATAATGAAAATAGTTTTATTATTGTTTGATTAAAATAGTAATGCTAATCTTAGCGTTTTAGAATATGTTGGATAAGCAAAAAGTGGTATTACGAGTTCAGTAACCCTTAAAATCAATAACGTGTGGGCTAAATGAGTAGCATTAAATACGATTATTTCACCCTAGCATCGCAACTCGACAGTGATGTGGCTTTAACAAAAGCAATTTTACATGTCGTTTACAAGTAGCAGCTCCTACATCTTTCGCACATCTTTCGCTTTATTACATATTTTAAATCCATGTATTTCATCTATTTGTTGCTCTAAGTAAACTACAGAAATTTTTTAGTGCCTCCTACACTTACTGTCGCCAACCACATCTTATCCCCAAGACCTCTTCTGACTTGCAAAGCCAAATAGTCAGGCCGCTTATCCATCACGGTACATTGATACTATAATTATGTAACAACAAACAAATACTTGAAGCCCAATATTTTGATGACTGTCACAGCTCTAAATGTTAAGTTAATTTCATTTTTGATGGCATTTAAAAGTGAGACAATATCAGAAAAAAAATATTATTTATTATATTAATATATAAGTTAGTAAAAAAATATTTTAACTTTAAAACATCAAATTATGTGCAGTATTTTTCCTAATATTGAGATGGCGTTTAAAAGTTTTATTTATTTCTTTATAGAAAGTGAGTTCTCTTATTTTTTTTTTATCTCTTGCCAAAAAAAAATCGCAAAAATGAAACCTGTTGCATTAACTGTGTTGGTCGAAACACTAAACCTTATAATTATGTAACAACAAACAAATACTTGAAGCCTAATATTTTGATGATTGTCACATCTCTAAATGTTAAGTTAATTTCATTTTTAATGGCATTTAAAAGTGAGAAATTATCAGAAAAATATTATATATAATATTAATATATAAGTTAGTAAAAAAATATTTTAACTTTAAAACATCAAATTTTCAAATTATGTGCAGTATTTTTATTAATATTGAAATGGATTTTAAAAGTCTTATTTATTTCTTTATAGGAAAGTGAGTTCTCTTATTTTTATCTCTTGCCAAAAAAAATCGCAAAAACGAAACCTGTTGCATTAACTATGTTGGTCGAGACACTGAACTTATTCGTAATAGTTATAGCAGCCTGTCTTCAATATGTTGATCTCTTGAGCATGGTATGCAACAATATTTTGTAGATACCCAAAACATAAATTCAAGAATGTGTAATTACGGATATTACAAAACATGCATTCCTTTGGAAATTTTATTTTATGTGAACTGAAATCAATAAAAATGAGATCATGATTTACTGCTTCGTTAATTCTTAGAGATATTTAACCCGAATAAATTCCTAATTGCCGTTTCTAAAATCTCTGTTTAAAAGAGAACTAAAAGTAGTCTTCAAAATTCTAAATTTTTTCAACACAGCGTAAATTCCAGGCTCTATTGGTTTTGAAAACCTTATACTGATCTTTCTTACACTAATCTTTAAAACGATTTCAAATAAGGATAGCTTGTGTATTATGAAACAAAAGCAATCACAATTTCCTAACTGTTTCCCTCTCTCTGAAAACGATTTTCGTATGCATAGAAAACATTTTGCCATTGATGTGCAGATTAAAACTCCAGGAATTAATTCTTAAAGCTTTCTTTAGATATAGAGAACACAACACTTTCTTAAATTATTTTATAATTCTGTAGTAGACGTCTTCATATCACAGAGATTTATTATCGGAATTACTTCATTGCGGTCTGGACTGCGATTTCCTGGCCTCGAGGCTGGTGTATAGGAATTTATAGAACGGTATTACAGGAATACTTCAACATGAAAGAAATTTTTCTAATATATGTAATATGTAGAGGAAGATGGGATATATATGAAATACAAGGAATAAGATAATAATTCATAGGAATATATCAAAATTCCTGGGCAGGACTGTGTACTGAAATGTATGGAAAATAATACCACTTTTCAAAATATACGCTATCTATATCTGTTTGGGCAGGAAATTCCTGCACAGGAATATGTACTGTAATTAAATGGAAATGATATAATTTTTTAAAACATATGCTATACATATTTGTTAAGGCATGAAATTTTTTCATAGGAATATGTGCTGAAATGAAATTAAACTAATACCAATTTTCAAAACATAAGCTATCTGTATCTGTTAAGGCACAATCCGACATTCGGCATTTAAAAAGGTGATATTTTGTCATTAATTACTTCTCTTGTGATGTAAATGACTTTAAGTGTTGATCAAGTTATTTCCTATGGACACTTTATAAATGGAAAATACTTAGATGTCATTACTTAAAAAAGGCCACAATATAAAAGTAAAACTAATAAAAATGTAAAAATGTAAAACGTTCATTATAAATGGATTTAAAGAAAACATATTTTATGAAATCTGTACTTAAATAGTCATCTGCAGTCTAAAGCTAAAGAGAATACAGAATAATTAATTTTTTATTCCAAATTACCTGTGTTTCTGTGGCTGTGGCTTATGCCAGACCAGGTTTTGGAATGCGGCTCCGGTATACAATAGCATCACAAGGGCCGAATTCCGACTCTAGCAAGGTGCCACCTTAATATCGACCAAGCATTCCCAAGTGCGACATGTGGAGGATTCGCACCTTTTCCCATCCCTCTGACCACATTCCTGATAAAAGGATTTTTGCGTATCCATATCCGGCTTAGGCATTCAATGGCGGTCGCGGGGATTCGAACTGAGCACCCTCCGCCCGTCTACTAGGCTACCTCGGACCCTCAGAGCCAAGAAATTCTCTCGTAGAATTTGTTTTGCTATTAATGGAATGAATGTAAAAAGATATTTGTTCTAAATTTCATCTATGTGAATAATATTCCTCTTTTCCTGAAATCAAGAAATTTTAGCATTTTTAATGACATATGTGTTTTTCTCCATGCGTCATTTACACCGACTAAAATATTAATAATAGAAATGAATATTTGAATGATACTCAGCATCACAAGAAGCGGTGCAGTGATTCAATGATTAATGATCATGTTGTTTTCATCACAAAGATGTAGTCACTTCGCATTCAGGTATTTCCTCTTTTATAATGAATTAGAACCTGCAAATACCGACCTTCAATTGACCAAGTCTAATATTTGAGGAAATCTTTAGCAGAACTTTAACTCTGAAAGAAATTTTACAAGCAAAATGATTTCACATTACGATAAATGAAGAAGTCTATATTTTTTTTCTACTGGTAAAAATTTTGAACCTTACTATCACCATTTTTGTGATTTTAAAGTTTGCTTCGTCTGCTTTTTAGCGCGCAAATAGATCTTCCAAAGGAAAGGGCAGCAGCTGAAGGCTAAATAATGTGTTCAAGAAAGAGAAAATCACTATGATTTTTTCATTGTTGATGAGGGTTTTGTGATATCTGAATAACCAGCGGAGCAGGACTGCTTGAAAAGAGTAAAAAAAAGTCTAGCTCAGACACTTTAATGCGTGATTTAGATGATGATGAAGAGAATATTAATGACATTTCCAGGAATAAATATTGAAAGCAGGCAATACAATTCAAAGGGGATTATTGTCTTTAGAAAGTGCAATGCATGAAATATTCTGACATAAACAAAAAAAAAGTGTATTTTTTTACAGGCAAAACACTTATACGAAACTTTTACGCAGAATTTCAGCTATTTTTTTGACAGTTTAGGAATGTTAGGGTAAACGAGTGAATCTAAACAATTTATCATATTTGAAATGACGGAAACCGCCCTTGTTATTGCAAGCTATTTTGTGCGATTCATTTTTAAACGGTTTCTTTTTGTTTTTTCAGTAGTTTAAAAAATGTTAATTATGTTTATGTGTGTTCGCGTGGTATTTGCTGTTTTATTAATTTTGTCTTTAAATTATAAAATTTATTTAAACAATTTATGAGTTATTGTACAATAAACAGTAGTTTAGTTTTTCAACCATCCTCATGTAAATAGTTTTTGTAGCTTGATTTCTATTTATGTATACTTTTTATTACACAGTTTTGAAGTGAAACGCTAAATTGAGACTCAACTAAATCTTTCACATAACTACTGTTATTATTGCTGACTGGACATGGATTCATTTTACTGAAACAGGATGTTATTTTATGCCGTGTTTCCCTCCAGGAAAATTAACATCTATTAATAACTTTAATTATATGTCAAGCTGGCATAAAATGGAACTCTTGTATGACGTAACCTCAAATGATTCACTGTAAATTAACTTATATCATTACAAATGATTAAACCTTAAAAAATTCACTGTAAATTAGCAATTAAAACTTGTGATTCCTAATTTATTATGGAACTTGAAATGATTTAATTTAACCTATTATCAGTAAGAACTTTTGTACTTTTTGTTCACTACATGAGATTTACGGAAAATATTTCGAATATATTCTACGGGAAATAAAGTAATGCCCCATATTCTACAGAGTTATCAATCACAGGGTTGACTGCATCACAAGTGATGAGGAGTAATGACAACTCTCTGGTGTTTGATCCTTGTCATGAAGCTGTCAAGGTAAGAGCAGCAGTATTACTACCATACGTCGTGAGGTTCAAGATCGCGGCATGACATAGTGATGTAATGATACACCACATCAGTGAGAAAAACAAAATTTACCTCCTGTTTCGATCTCGGATTAGCCAGTAGAATTTTAATGAAAGATTTTGAACTGAGAATCAAACTCCCTTTCCCAAGTCATTTGATGCATGTGCGTGTGTGTGTGGTGGTGAAGAAAATGAGGTTCATAAGTGAAGATCCTGAAAGGACTTGATGGTATTATGGTACATAAAATCTTCTCAGAACACTAGATATCCCTGATTCCCTTCCTGGGCGAAACAGTTATATTTTAAGCGAAGGAAAAAAGGATAGATGCGAGAAAGTTTAACAGCGTGATTGTTTCAATGTAAAGGTTTTGTTGTTTTTCTTGAAAGTTTTGTGGAAAACATGTCTTTTTTTCACGCTGATCTTTCTAATATGCAGCACCCGTATAAGAACACACAGCCTGTTAAAGATTCTAGGGGTAAACAGAAGTAGATTCAAAATCCAGATTAAAAAAAAACACTCTAGACTTAATAAGAATATTACGGTTTGAGGAAGGGATAAAGGTTAATAGAATACCGTAGATAAATCAAGTCGTTGAGTCTTCCTTCAATGTGTACAAAATAGTTACCTACGTTCACATATCAAAACATTTTGTACTTCTTTTCTCTGCATGTTCATTATTTGTGTGTAAACCCGGTAGGATATATAGAAAACATTACAATTACCTACTCCTTTATCATTATATATTGGTTCTAATTTCATCAAACGAGTTCTAAAATATTTTCTCTCACGAATTTTCCTCGTGAAGTCTTCTCGGAGTTTTAGAAAGTTTCTTCGAAACTGCAACAGAAAAAAAAATTGAGGAGATAACTCCTGACCCTTATTGTTTATCTCTCACGAACATAACACGGAAAATTCATTTATGAGATTCTGAGTCGATGCCAGAATCCAAATACATGTCTTCAGAAACATGTAGAATCGAAAGTAGTGGAGACTTGAACAAAGTAATATTTTTATCTCGAGAAAATTATTCTCAAAGGAGAAACAAGTGAAAACACCGATAGGACCCCACGAAACCTATGATTTTGAAATATTATTATTAAATAATATTTATAATTGACAATATTTTTATCAAAATATGTTTTATATCGTAAAGATTTCATTGTATTTCCTACATATTCGTTCATTTTATTTTTAAAAAATTCCTATGGGATGTAAATGGATTTCTTCTTGTTATATCATTACCTTATTGTTTGAATATAACAGGGCTCAGTAGTAACAACTATAGCATCTAGGAAATTTGTGGAAAACTAATACATAATCTACATTTCTTCAATTCCATAATAAATTAACAAGGATGGTCATATTTTCAAACTGCTTAATAAGTTCATCGTCAGGCATTAGGGGGGATTGTCGCTATGAATAATTCATAATAACATTAGTGAATTGTTCATAGAAATCATACCTAATGCTCCTTGGCCTGATCATAAACTATTAAGTACTTCGAAACATGTAGCCAACCTTTTTATTGTGGAATCGAAGAAGTATAGATTATGTATCAGTAGTTGCAGTATATCAGTGCCTTCATTAAAACCACTACAGCAGTACGTCGTCTATAGGTTTCCCATTCAGACTTTTTTTTTTCAGTTATATGCAGACTTCAAAATGCTGAGACGCTCTGATTGAAAATAATGTTAAACAACTTCAGTCATACATTCCTGAGTTTAGCCTTAATTTTATTCATGCATGTTCTTCCTACGTGGGAAGAGAGAAAATTTTTATTTTCCCTGGATTTGCCATTTTACTGTGGTCTAAGACTATGGGATTCACAAGACGGATCAAATGATGCTTCTATGATGCGTTATAGTGGTGCATTTGAAGAGTACGTTACATGGATTCCCAGCTTCCATTGCATCCTGTGATGGAAGAGAACAAAGAAACTGGGTTGTAATGAAGAGTAAGAAAACAGCGTTCAAGTACTACAGCAACCGAGCTTCAAAGATACTTTTGCAACTTTAACATTGTAAAATCGCATTTAACTAGGGATAATTCAAAGACTATAAAAATAGCATTAGTTTTCCGAAATAGTGAAAGTTTTTCGCAATGTACTCCAGAATATCCCGCCAAACAAAGATATAAACTATTTTTTTTTTAAAGTTAAAAGTAGAAAATTTATGATCTTTTAGAGTTTTACTTGAGTCAGAATGTATAATAGAATTTAAATATACTTTAATCAAAATCAGGAAAATTTTATCTGCGGTTTTAAATCACGTATTATTAGCTCAGAATAGAAAATAATAAAATTTGAAAACTAAATGAATTAAAGTAGAAAATGTTGTGATAACTAGCCCTTTTTGTTATTTTTCAAAAATATTTACATAAAAATTATTTTTAATATCATCCTAATTATTTTAATAATCCTTTGTAAAAGATTTTTTGTAGATCCAGCATTGATTTCACTTATACGTTCTTCCCAGTCACACGTTCTTTTTCTAACCGCCTAAACAAAACATACAATTATACACTTACGAAATAGAATATTGATTTGTTTTTAAAAATAAAATTATATTTACATCTGCTGTGTGAAATGTACCTCTTCTTCTGAGCAAACATCCTTCGGATCATACATCAAACCCAAGTCAAATCCTTTCCCATAGCTCATTATTTTCATTATTTTCCAGACATCTTTGTGTTATCCACGATAATTTCCCGCTTGCTTCAGCATCTGGGGAATTTGATCTCACTATCAAATAACTATCCAAAACACAGCCGGTCGTTTCTAATATTGCTTCCATCATTCTACTTGATGTTTTTTCTATACATGCCCCAGCGAAAGTGGTATAAGGGTTGTGAAAGGTTCGCAAAAGCTGTGACAGAGAAGAAAACTTAAAATGAATAAAATGTGGTCAGCCGCTAAAAAATGGGGCAATGCTTTCCAACCACAAGATTTTCTTTTCTTTATAATTCCTGTTTTTAGAAGTGTGTGTGTGTGTGTGTGTGTGTGTGTGTGTGTGTGTGTGTTTGTGTTTGTGTTTGTTTGTTTGTTTGTTTGTTTGTTTCGTATGCATAAAGACAAGGAATCGAATCATATTGTTGTAAAAGTTATCTTTACGTAATATATCATCACGGATCTGTGCTGAGTTTGATTAGCTTTTATGATCTTTTAGACCAGTGGTTCCCAACTCGTAGAAGTCTGCGAACCACTAAGCCAGAATTTGAACCAATTGCGGACCACCAAGCCCCTCCCCCCCCCCACACACACACCGACTTGAGGGGGGGAACCTTCCAGAGGGGGGTATGGGGGTATAGAATATTCCTCGGGCAAAAGGGATACAGGATTAACGTACAGGATTAGTACTTACTTTTTGTTTCAACCTTGTTTTCAATCTTTAGAATTAGATAGCCTAAATCATTTAAACATACATAGGTTACCCTAACATTACCCTAACATTTAAACATACATAGATTATGAAAATTATTTTGTATCATATTCTAATAATAAAATAATTATGTTAAACTTTAAGAAATTTTATTGAACACCTGATAGCCACTGTTAATCGATTAGATGTTCCTTGTAGTAACTCCTTGAAAATACAAATCTAGAATTTTCAAATTCTAGATTTGACAGCGCCTATAACATACTCTAGCATAACAAATTAAATAACAAATATTTAAGTTTTGCTTTAAGTCAATCAAAATATATTTCACTTCTTCTACAAACGGACTTTACAGTTGTAACATATTACCTAGTTTTTAGCAATTTTTAAAACTTTTAAAAGCGATATACTGTAAATCCTGGTAGATAGCTGTATATTTGTCGCATTCCAAAAAAAAAAATAAAGTGGAAATCAACAAAAGGTAAAACCATATTTTATGACAGAACTCAATGAGCCTCAGCAAAAGCATAAAATAAATGCATAAAATAATTAATCTTTTAATTTCTCAAAAAATGTTATAGCATCTGTTGTTTCCCCGTATATTTTTTAAAAAATGCCTGTACAAAGCATAAAATCTCGGAATCAACGAAAAGGAATAAGTACATCAGTATACAGAGGCTGTTCACACATTTTTAGACGATGTATATTGTATTCACAAAACTAATTACATAAAATTCTTGTGTTTTAAATGTTCTATTTGACATCCCTTATTCTGAACTATCTTTCGACACCGCAATTTCCAGGATAATAATGCCTTTTGAAGTGTCAGAAGAGGTATTCTATCCATTCCTCCTGAACAGCTTTCCAGAGTCCTGTAAGGGTTTTGGGACGACGTTTGGATAATGCAGATTATAAAAGTCCGAAAGCACAAAATCCATAGGTGATACATCGGGAGATTTAGTAGGGATATCAGTGAAGGGTATGGCCTTGATACCAGTTTTTTTTTTCATTTCTTGTAGGAAATTTACAGTGGATTTTGATGTGTGACTGCTAGCTTGGTCCTGATGGAGTCTCACAGATTGATGGCACGTGGGTAAAGCGATGGTATTTCATTCAGAAAAATTGGCGATAAAATATGTTCCTGATAGTATTTGAGTTAATCTTGACATTTTTTTCCACTCTCTTTATTTTTAACTTGCCATTATAAGAAAAACCAGGCAACATCATGAATCCCTTAGAAAAACTTTCTTTCGATTCTTTGAACCATGTACTAAATTTTTTTCTCCCCTTTTATGATAATAAATGGCTCCTTTTTTTGTTGCAATCCTTTAAATACACCCATGATTCATCTATTGGGACATTTTTTTCCATTTATCTTTGGATAAGTGTTTTCTCATATAGAATTCTGCAGCGGGTCCTGCGTTTCAGCGATATGATTTGGAAGAAGACGATGCACATTGCGTTTTTTCGCTTTCTTAAGATTTAAATCAACGTTTATCATTTTGTTTACAGTGGACCCCGAGCATTTTAATGATTTTGCAACTGTCCTTTGACTAGGGGGATTTTCTTTTAACATTAAACAAGGTACCATTTGCAATAGTCGAAGATGTCCGTTTTTCCCCTTGGATACTTGTTTGGAATTTTTGTCCCACTTGAGGCTCCAATTTTGACGTTTTTTTTCTTTCTTGTTGACGATATTACCTATCGACGCTTTAGATATCACAAAACCATGGACTCTCATATCGTTTTTGGATAACGGAGTATGCATATTTCTCTTCGGAAAGAGCATAAATGTAGCCTTCGAACTACTGCTTTGTTAAAAACGCCATTTTGAATAAAAACAAAACTTTCAAGCCGCAGACGATAATTTTGACTTTTAAAGACATAGTACAATTGCAATTATTTCTTTTGCAGCAAACGATTTTTTATTACCCGCTTACCAAAATCGTCTAAAAAATGTGCGAACAGCCTCTGTATATCATGCCTTGAATTTGTGTAATAATACGTTGTGTTGCTGTTGCTCATGCTACTTGGCCGGAAGTATTGAAGGCCAAGTTCATATAGGCTTGCAGGCTGAGAGGTGCGTCTCTTGTTTGTATGGCACCACAAGGATCGGAGTCCGACTTAGCCAGGTGACACCTCAATTTTGACCTAGCACCCCCCAGGGGTGACATCTGGAGGGATCGTACCTTCTTCCACCCTCATAGAAAGACTTTCAGGTCTATGGATTTAACGTGTCCATATCCGACCTAAGCACGAAGGTATTTAGTGGTGCTTGTCGGGATTTGATCCAAGCACCCCTCAGTACGAAAGCCGACGCGCTTCCCACTAGGTTATCACGGGCCCGTAATAATAGTTAAACACAATATCCAAAGCAGAAAAAACCTAACAAAAGGATATTTTAATTCAGAAGGAAGCAAATTACTGAGATATAAAAATAAACCCAAGTTTATATATAACTGTAACACAAAGACTTACTGTACGATATACCAAATTAATCGTAAGCAGCCAAACTTTAGAGTATATTGCTACAAATAGAGCTTTCATTAAACTTGCAAACATCCATTATATCATCTCCATAATAATGTATTCTTATTTAGAATTTTACTTAGAGCTGCTGTTTACTTAACGAAATCCTTCCTTTTACAGAAATTTTACAAAATTTCAATGGTTTCGTAAAAACTAGTTCTATAAAATATCTCTAAAAATTTCTGTTTTAACTTCGAAAGAGTTTAATCTTCATAGAATTCTCTTTTTGTACGTATCGCATAATTTTTTTAATTTACCTTGAAATGCAATTTTGTGCACTGTTAGATCAAATTTGGAATCTCGCATGAGAAAATATTCCAGTCAAAAATCAACGTACAGATGACTGGGGTAGATATGTGTTGTGTCTTTTAGGCAGTATGAGACACTCTTTCGAAGCTTGGTCCAGGTATATGTTATAAATCCCTTTCAATTTTCTTCCTTTAAAAGCAGTATACTCTGGAAGACGATAAAGACTACGTATTATGTATTCAACTACTTAAGGTCGCATTAATTCCAATAACTTTATTTCTGCCCACGCATACTTACGCATTGAGAATATCATGATTACCAGTTGGAGGGGGGGGGGGGGGGAGATTCTTTCCTTCTCTGTTGAGAAATGAAATGCACTAATCGTGAATCGTAATGTTAAAGTAGACAACACGAAAACATAAAACATTTTCATTCGTGTAAATGATGCGCCGTTCTTGGTCGAGAACGCCTAGAAGTAGTTTAAACCCTACACTGCATGATTTTTTTAAATCAAACAAAACTTTTTTGGTGATAGATTTTTAATCAAACAGATTGGAAAAAATGTTGAAAAAAATAATATTTCTTTAAATTTTTATTCTATAGAAAAAAATCCGTTTGATTCATATATGAATCAGCATGCATTAACAACGAATTACAGAAAATATTAAAAATTCAGTTTATTTTTTAATTTTACAATCTAACATAATAATTATTAATGTATTGATATAATAACCAAATGAATACGTTATATTAAAGTTGTTTAAAGTTGTCAATAAATTTGGAAGAGTTGCTCTTTAGCGAAAATTATTGCTGTGTGGATTCATAGTATTTGTCACATAAAATTTTTCAATAGAAATGGATATTAAATTTTTCAATAAAAATGGATATTAAATTTTTCTCGTTTTCTTTTCATTTTTGAGCTGGCCTCTTAGTTGAAATGATTTTTTCAAAGTGCATTAATGATAAAAGGGGACGTTTACAGCATTTGTGTTTCAATATTTTAAACTTCTTTCAGAAATTTTTCTTGTACTTTTCTTTTGGGAAAAGTCATTTACACAGTGGGAAGTCTGTTGCGCAGTGTCGGTTTTAAACAGCTTGAAACTTGTTAACGTGTATTGTTGTCTGCCAGGACGAAGAGTCCAACCGGGTCTCCTAACCTCGAGACCGGTTCTCGACCCTGGTCTATCCCGGCAATGCGAGGAACTTTCATTTTTTTTAAAATTACCTTTCTCAAAAATTCCTTCCTTCCTTTTCAAGTTGAACGACTCAGGGTTTTTGCCTAGTTCATATATTTTTGTATTTCTTTTCTCGATAAATTGCAATTTCTCCATAGGGAATATTTGCCATGTTTGTCAAACGGTCCGTAATCGTAATTCAAATCGTCGAGCAACACTGTATCCCCCAACCCCATCCCTCTTCTAGAACAAGTATCGATCTCGGATCTCCTACCTCGGGGCTGGTGTTCCTCCAATAGAACTATCGTTGCAATGAAAGAAAGGAACTCTCTTTTTTTTTTCATTCCTCCCAACCACTGAAAAGTAACGATGTTTTAATGAAAATTTCCCCAAAATTCTCGTTTATTCGAACTAATCATCGGTCGGGTTTGTACAGAAAATCAGAAAATACGGATAGTCAAAAATTATATAAGAAACCATAAAATTTAAAATTACAGAAGTTCAGTTTTACCCGTATACTACAGTTATATACCAATAATGAATACCTATACTTCTGATATACCTGTAATGAAGGTATAAGTGAACTATACCTTCCTTATAAGTATAGTTCAGTTTTGGATTTACCTGAACTATGTATATAGTGATTCAGTTGGGGTTTAGTTAAAATATTAATAAAACTTACATAGATTTTCAATTTTTTATCGGAAAAAAAGGTCTGCCGTATTCCTTTATTTACAAACCATATCTATGGTGACATTCTGTAGCACACTTTGTATTTATTTCCGTTCTTTTTTTTAATGCATGGATAATCGGGAGTTTATACTATCATCTGGGATATAAAACTCATTGTTACACCGTCCTCAAATATGAAATTGTGGCTTCGGTACGCAATCCGGACCCCTTGATATATAATTATCAAGAAATACAAACTTTTATAAAAATTTAACTTATTAATTATATCCACCTTCAATTTAATTAGAAGCAAACATCCATGCAGAAATAATGAAAGAATATAATAATTAGCTTCTTTTTCTTTGAAAAATATTGTATAAACAGAAAAATATAGGTATAATCTTTGAAACGCACAAATAATGCATGAATATAATTATTTATTAAGAAGCGGGAAAGACCAGAAAAAAATCCCGCCTCTAAAATAAAAATCCACGAATGAACGTTCTTTTGAGTATGGTAATGCTTTCCTCACCAATTTTGGTGTTCTTGAGCGAAATTTCGCCAAAATCTCACCAAAACGGTCCGGATTGCGTACCGTAGCTGAAATTGTTCCAAATACACATGTATCAACATAATATAGTTGTCTTCTGTCACTTTCACAGTTTTACACATTCTATAAATTGACAGTTTATGTCAGTTTTTATAATGCACAAAAAACTAGTACTGTGAAATCTTGAGTATAATACGCACACGTGTAAAATACGTGGGCTTGATTTTGCTCGAAATTTTTGGAAAAAATTAAAATTCGACTTTAATAGGCATCTATAACTTTTCAATAGTTTATTTAAAGATTGCACAATTACTTATTAACATAAATAAAATTTGTAATAAGAAAACAAAACGTCAAATTCGGTAGCCAAAAAACTTAAATTTTTAATTCAAAACAAACAATACTGTCATATTATCAGTCTTAATCACTTTTACTAGAAATACAGATCATCTATTGTTTGTCGTTTATTCAATGTTAAAACTATGATTTTTGTACGCGAGTATAATACGCACCCTCATTTTTGCTAAAATGTGAAAAAAAAGTGCGTATTACACGCAAGATTTTACGGTATCTATTATATTTGAAGAGCATTTTTAGCTTAATGTTTGAATTCGTATAAAGTTTTTTCTAACGTGATTCTTCCCTTTTGAAATTTAAAAGTGAGTCTGCTGTCTGGATGGCATTACAAAATTAATTTTTGGAATGTCACTAACGAATAATTTCATCTGTTGTAACTTTTGTAATTCTGTTACATAAAAGTGTCAAATGTAATGTCACTTAAAGAGTTGTAAATTGGCACACTCGATGTAATTTTTTTCGGTACATGAATAACGATCGTTTATATATAGAGAGTATTCCTTTTCTCTCTGTTGCTGGCGCAAGAATGTTATCTTAGCAACAAGCAGCAAAAGTGATGTGAGTCATTAACGTGTTTCGTGACAGCTTTCATACAGTAAAGTTTCAGGCATGAGTAGGTTTACTTTTATTTACATTGCCCGTACCCAGTTTATCACGGTTTGTCATATCTAATTGGTAATTCCTGTAGCAGCTGTTAAAGAACTGAGACCGGAACAATATAAGTTGAATCTCTGACAAAGTGGCATCATTCCACTTCGTTGTTAACTGATTCCAGTATTAAAACATAATTTAATCAAATGTAAACGTTAGAAAACTAAGCTAAAATACTGTTTATAACAAAAAGAATTATCAATCGCTTAGTGAATTTTGCACATTATAGTTGAAAATGAGTTCGTAGCTAATACGAAAAAACTTGGTAAATAATAAATATTACTCATTTAACTACAACTAAACCGATGTAATCCTATACACTATACAAGAAACTGGCGTAACACACTAAATTTCAGTAAAATGCATAAATGTATATTCTTTATAATACATGAAGAACGAAAGAACAGTTTAAAAAATAAATTATATCTACTGAAATGAAACTTGCGTTGATAAAGACAACAGTCGAAATATCAAGCATAAAATTTTAAAGACACAACAATTATGATTTAATAAGGATTATTTAAAATAATAATTAAAACTTACATAGACTTTTCATATTTTCATTTGGAATAAGTCTGTTATATATATATTTTTATTTTTGAGCCTTGTTTACATTGACTTTCTGCTCCTACTTTGTAATTTCAATTTCTTACTGTTTTTCCTTGGCTGTGCACAAAATAATCAAATATGTTTGCATATATTCCGTATTCAATGTATATTTCCCAAACAGTGAAAAAACTATATGATTCTGCTTCCTATAGAATGTTTCTAAGTGTATTTTTCATATATATATTTTTTTAATTTATGAGAAGTCTTTATGAATTCCCTCCTCTAAATCACAGAATAACTATCGACTGGCAAATAAACTGTAAAAGTAAAATTTTCAAAATAGAGTAATAGAGGTGTAACGTACAGTGTGACAATTATTGAGCTATATGATAAAAAAAACTTGATAACTTTTGAACCACTGGCGAGATTCAGTGAAAACTTGGCAGTTGAATGCAGGGCATGTTGGGATTTGTTTTAACATGCGCACTGGTATTATGGTTTCTCGTATTGCCTGTCCTGATTTTATTTTCTTGGGGCGTGAATCGTAGTTTATTTGGTTAGTACATATTATTTAAATGATGAAAGATATTTGGTTGCGTTGTGGTTTTAAGTTATTTTTTTTTAATCCAACCCAAAGCTCTGGAGATCACTTGGCAAAAAAACGAACAGCTCAATAACCATAAATTACACAAACCTCATTAAATTTAAAATAAATCATAATTTATGGTAAGTTTTTATGCCGTTCAGCCTTGCAGTGACATCATGAAGTCTTCGCACGTAATATTATCTTTCAAGTAAGTTTTTGAGTAATGTGCTTAATCTCTCAATAACAGATGTCGCTGCAAGTCAGCTGTTTTATCTGATTGTTGCCTTGGTAACAAGATGTTCGTGTTATATGAATTCAGGGTTCCGCCCTGAACTCTCTCTCTCTGAGTGTGCTTTAGAGGTGTGTGCACCTTTGTGAACCGACGTTTTTCGAACGTGTGCCTTTTAACCTGTTGTGAGCCGCAGTGTGTGTGGCATTCAAGTTTTAATAAGTATTTTAGTGTTATACAGTCCGTTGTCCATTGTGTACTAAATATAATTTGGTCCGTCGAGCCGGAGGTCTGTGTCACAGAAGTAGAGGATTATGTTAATGTGTTGTCGTCGATCAAGCACGGACCATCTGCATTGGATGAGTTCGTTTCATTTTTTGTGTGTGTACTTCTGACCTTCTTAGTAACATTGGTATTTATAATGGCCGATTTAAAAGCCCTCTTAATTGAAAATGAAGTGTTAAAAGTAATATAGCTCAGTTTAAGGGTAAAGTAATATAAAAATAGAACAGGCAGATAGTATTGAGTTAAAATTATACGAAACAATCTAAATTGTTTTAATGAAGAACTTAGCACTGTCTCTTCAGGATATATTTTTGTTGTGTACAGATAAGATGTGATACTTAATTCAGGAACAGAAAGCAATACAGGGAAAACGTTAGATGAATTATGGTTAACTCTAAATAAGAAGTTTCCAAAACCTTCGTTAAGTGCTTTAGTTAGTGAGAATGTAAGTGTAGCAAAATCAAATACATTTGATGTACGCTTGCCAAAATTGGAAACTCTGCACCTTTACCGGAGAAAAATATAGATGACTGGATCAGTTTTTATGATTTATTTAAGGCTAGTGTAGATAACAACCCAAATATTCCAAATGTCATAAGTTGCAATACTTAAAGGCCCTCTTTATAAAAAAGGCTCTGTCAATAATTGAAATCTATTCCGGTTTCTGACTCTAATTATGATATTGCACCTACGACTTTAGAGGAACGTTATTCTAATAAAAGAGAATTAACTAACGTATTAATCCGGAAACTATTTAATTGCCTAATGTTGCAGATTCAGCACAAGCAATTTTGCACTGTGTCGACATAGTAAATGAATGTGTACGCTCATGAAACGCTTGAGCATGAGGTTTCTGATCTTTCTGATGTTCTTTTTGTGTATCTGATACTGAGAAATTAGATAAGAAAATATAAAATTTTGGTGGGAACGAACTTTGAAGAAGGGTGAATTGATACTTTGGATAATTTCAGTGAGTTTCTGAGGACCATGCTAGAACGATTCAGAACAGTAAAGGTCAATCTAGAGATTTTAAGAGGATTTCTCATTCTAAAGTAACTTTGTTAGTGTCAAGTAAAAACAATTGCGTTTTTTTGCAAGGAAGAACATTCTCTTTACAAATGTAATAAGTTTTTAAACTTAAGTGTCCAAAAAGAATTGAATTTGTTAAGAGATACAAACTTTGCTGTAACTGCCTAGAAACGGAGCCACATTTAGTGAAAAATTGTCATAGCTGCACAATGTAGGACATGTAATTTGCCTCATCACAATGTTCTTCATTTTGATAGAAATCTGAAAATTGGTGAAAATGAGAAACCTATCAAAACTTCCCCACTTTCCCTGGTGTTGATGTGGTTCGTACCGGTAATTCAGATGATATAAATCATTCGACAACTTGTACAGGACAGTTCAATCATCCTAAAGGGGAAGGAAAAGGGGTCTTGCTTTGCACGGCTGTCATTAAGGGTGAAGGCAGCTCTGGTAATGCTACACCATGCAGAGTTTTGTTAGATTGTGGTAGTGAGGCCAGCTTCATAAGTGAGGAGTGCGCCAACAGACTTAGATTGTATAGGCAGAACACCAAAATTGAGGTATCATGCCTCGGATCATACAACACCGTAACGAATTGGGCAAGTGGAACTGAACTTTGCCCAACATATTGAATCTAACTCAAAATTTCGTACTTATGCCTTCGTGATTTCAAAAATAACATCAGATGTGCCACATATCTCCCTCCCTTCTAATATTGCGGATAACTTTGGTGATATGTCCTAGCAGACCCTGAATTCTATGAAAGAAAGCCCATCGACATTTTGCTGGGAGTGAATTATTCTTCACCATGCTAAGGGTGAAGTCTTAAAAAAGAGGGCCATCAATGCCTTTCCGCAATTCGTTCCCAACTGGTTTGGATCATATCTGGGAACACTTTTGTTGACGACCCAGAGTCCCACAACTACTTATACAGTGAATAATCTGCAGTTGAGTACGAACGAATTGGTGGAAAAAATTTGGACTTTGGATTCCATTCCTGAAGTCAAGCTCTTATCTAGTGAGGATCAAGAATGTGAAGAATTCTTTAAAAAACCCACTACCGTGATCAATGTGGTCGTTATGTAGTGAAACTTCCTTTCAAGGATAGCCCCTCAAAGTTAGGCAATTCCAAAGATCTTGCTTTACAACGATTCAAATCATTAGAACAAAAGTTACTAAGATCACCTGATACATATGAGATGTATAGACAATTTATGAGAGAGTATTTGGACCTGGGTCACATGGAGCAGGTTTGTAACTCAGAGTCGCCTGGTCAGTCGTATTATATCTACCCATCATGCGGTTATTAAGGAATCTAGCTCTACTCCTAAACTTCGAGTGGTGTTCAACGCAAACCAGCAAGTCGGCATCGGGAATTTCTCTTAACGATATTCTTATGGTAGGACCTAGAATACAACAGTAACTGTTTCCAATTTTGATCAAATTTAATCTTACCCTGCAGTTATTACGGCTGATATTATGAAAATGTTTAGGCAAGTTTTAATCGCCGAAGAGGATAGAGACTTTCAGAGAAGATTTTGGCGGAACAGTCCGAAAGAGCCTACTCAGGAATTTCGTCTCAAAACTGTTACTTATGGCACCACATCTGCGCCCTATTTGGCTACGCGCTCTTTATATCAACTTGCTCATGACGAGCGAAGTGAATATCCTTTTGATGCAAAGGCTGTACTTCAGAATTTTTTTTGTGGATGATTGCTTAGCGGGTGCTCTGAATACAGAAGAGTGTAAAAATCTGGTGAATCAACTTGTACTAATGTTAGACCGAGAAGGATTTCTTCTGCGTAAGTGGTCCTCAAATGATTTGTCAGTCTTAGAGAATATACCTAAAGAGCTGAGAACGATTCTGAATCAATGAAAATTCATGAAGATAGCTCCATCAAAATTTTGGGATTTACTGGAATCCACATGAGGACTACTTCAACTTTTCCATGTTTAAGTTAGAGAAAAAGTCTAAATACACTAAACGAGATATCCTATCGGATTTAGCAAAAATATTTGATCCCCTTGGTTGGCTTGCACCTTGTGTTATTTATGTCAAATCTTGATTCAGGATATGTGGAAGCTCCATTATCGTGGGATGAGCCCGTTAGTGATGAAGTAGCAAATAAGTGGAAGATATTTCGGAAAGATTTACCTCTTATTCAAAAACTGAAAATTCCTATATTTTCACTTGTACCTGACATGAAGTATTACGATATTTGTGCTTTTTGTGATGCCTCTGAGAAAGGCTACTGTGCGGTTATTTATTTACGTTCCGTGTCACGAAATTTAGACATTAAAGTTTCGCTCTTAACATCGAAAACTAGAGTTGCTCCTCTGAAGGTGCAATCATTGCCTCGACTAGAATTATGCTCTGATAGATTGTTAGTCGATTTGATTAAATCAGTGTTCGAACATTTAGAGTTCCCGATACGTAATGTGTTCGCCTGGACGGATTCCACTGTCGCACTGTGCTGGATTTCTTCTGAACCCTATCGTTGGGTTCCCTTTGTCGCTAACCATGTTGCCAAAATACAAACCACCGTCTCTAGTATTAAGTGGAACCACATCGATGGTAAGCTGAACCCGGCTGATGCAGCTACTAGAGGTCTTTTCCCATCCGAACTGCTGAATTGTGACGTTGGTTCCTGGGACCTGAATGGTTGGGTTCTGCTTTCGAAAAATATATTGACGGTGAACATTTTTGTGTCGTCAGAGACGCTGAAGAAGTTCGCAGGGAAGAAAGAAAAAAAATACATTTTCAGCATCTTGGTATAGTGGCGGAATATGATATTTTTAAACGGTATTCATCTTGGTCAAAACTATGCCGTATAGTGGCACTATGTTCTCCGATTCATTACGCAATTGTCGCAACTCTTCTGAAAGTCGCGTGAGTGGCTTTCTGACAACTGAAGAGATTAGATCGGCTACTAAATCAATAATAAAAATATCCAACGATCTTATTTCCCTGAAGAGCTCTCTTGTCCTAAGGTCATCCAAAGAATTGAAAAGTGTGCGAAGTCGAATAATACAATTGACACCCTTCCTTGATCAAGATGGTATTGTTCGTGTAGGTGGTCGCTTGAAAAATGCGAACCTTCCGGAAAATAGCAAACATCCTATTTTGCTTCAAAAGAAGGGCATGTAACTAATCTCATTGTGACTCATTACCATATTGGTTACTTGCATGCCAGTCAAGAATTATTAATTAGCACCTTAAGAATGCAATTTTGGATTTTTATCTGTGAGAAGTGTTGTGAGAAAAATCATTCATAGATGCTTTCCTTGCATAAAAATTGAGGCAAGACTATGAGCCAAATAATGGGTGATTTACCCACTCCCAGAGTTCAACCTTCAGACCATTTGCAGTAACTGGTATTGATTATGCAGGACCATATTTGATCAAGTCCCAAGCTAGAAGAGGAGCCAAGGCTTTCAAGTGTTACATAGCACTTTTTGTGTGCTTTTCAACAAAGGTAGTTCACTTAAAGTTGGTCAGTGATTTAACTACCTCTACATTTTTGGCAGCCCTAAAAGATTTATCACCCGTCGTGGCAAACCTTCCGAAATTTCGAGTGACTGTGGAACTAATTTCGAAGGTGCCAGTAATAACTTAAGGACATTTATAGAAAGGCAGCAGCTCTGATTGAGAGAAGTAACTACGCATCCAATTATATCTCTTCTGAAGGTATAACTTGGCATCTTAACCCCCCATCGTCCCCTCCACTTCGGGTGGTATATGGGAATCTAATGTGAAGTCCATGAAATTCCATCTTAAACGAGTACCTGGATCTACACCTGTAACTTATGAAGAATTTTTAATGGTGTTAACACAAGTGGAGGCATGCATGAATTCTCGTCCTCTGGTGCAATGTCAAGTGATCCAAACGATCTTAGTGTATTGACACCGGGACATTTCTTGATCGGAGCTCCCTTGGTTGCCATTCCTGAATCAGACTTAAGTGATGTGAAATCTTCTAGACTCAAGCGCCGGTCTCTAGTTCAACAAACTGTGCAGCATTTTTGGAAGCGTTGGTGTTCAGAGTACTTGACAACTCTTCAACAGCGTGCTAAGTGGTTTCGTACTTCGCCAGATCTGAAGTGTGGTGACTTAGTTCTGATCAAAAATGAACAGTTTCCTCCAAATCAATGGAGAATTGGACTAATTATTTTAATTCATCCCGGTAGTGACAACAGAGTTCGAGTGGCCACTGTCCATACAGCTGCTGGTGATTTCAAAAGAGCAATCACTAAATTGTGTCTGATTCCTAAAAATGACTCAATTTGAACTATGAACAATGAACAGACTATTACTGAACTCTGTTTGACAACTTTCTTTAATTTTTTAATGTTATTTGTTAATCTGTGTTTTTTAAACTATTAATTTTATCTTTCTGAACCCTTGGAGGCTTCATTGGCTGGGGGTTATGGTAAGTTTTTATGCCATTCAGCCTTGCAGTGACGTCATGAAGTCTTCGCACGAAATATTATCTTTCAAGTAAGTTTTTGAGTAATGTGCTTAATCTCTCAATAACAGATGTCGCTGCAAGTCAGCTGTTTTATCTGATTGTTACCTTGGTAACGAGATGTTCGTGTTATATGAATTCAGGGTTCCGCCCTGAACTCTCTCTCTGTGTGTGTGCTTTAGAAGTGTGTGTACCTTTTTGAACCGGCGTTTTCGAATGTGTGCTTTTAACCTGTTTTGAGCCGCAGTGTGTGTGGCATTCAAGTTTTTAATAAAGTATTTTAGTGTTATACAGTCATTTGTCCATTGTGTACTAAATAATTTATTTACAAAAAAATTAATATTTACAAGTTATGCTAACGAACATGTATAATAACAATCCTTCTTTGCAAATATTCAATATTCAATTATAAGCTTTATCAACATTTCATTTATAAGCTTAAACAATTATTTAATTATAAACTTTATCAATTTATTCACTTCTCTGCCTTTTCAGGATTAGGGACCGTAAAGACTTAAAATCACCAATTCACAAATTTGACTCTAACCAAAATAATCTAAACTCCTTTTCTATCTCCCGAATACACCAAAACTAACTCGAAACCGTGGGAACTAAACAAATCAAATAATGATCAACACTCACTCAGTTTGCTGACCTTTGATGATTGATAACATTCAATTTACTGCGCTGGAGTCCGGGGGTCAAAAACCTTCCTTGGCATGGGGCGGTCACGTCTGGCTTTATGATGAGGAAAACCTCTCGACGTCTGGCGGGATATCTAAGTAGTCTCCACTCTAGGATTTCACCAACTCCTTGTCTTAAACTCATGTGCGGTCTTCACTCGATTACCGGTCGTAACCTTAGATGCGGGGTCCACTCCAATAACTGTCGATTTGTTTCTTCTACGTAAATTTAGATGCACGGAAAACCAATAGCTTCACCCGTCAAAAAGCTCCGATTCAAAATTCTATGAATGACAACACAGGGGTACGGGGACCCTACAGCTTCCCCGTCAGAATCTTAATCTTATGCTACGAAAACCACAGGGGTGCAGGAACTCTACAGCTTCCCCGGCCAAAACTTAATCTCTTCTTCAAACTCTGTTCCACGTATATATATTCTTTCATCCCCTTTCTCTAAATTCTGATCCCGCCTTCTCATAAAATCTCTAGCCATTCCGGAAACCGAAATATTTTTATTCGCCTGGCCAAAACTCACACTTTTCGATTTGATGCCCCTCTCACACCGTGCACACCCCATCAGGCCCACCGCCAGACCTCCCACGTAACCTGCTGTCGATCCTACACTCTGACTACCATAAATTCTTCAACAAAGAGTATTAAGTTATAACATCATTTGTGGCTCCACCGCTGCCTATCTTGTCTGGCATCGGAAACCACAGACAAACCACTGTCGTCAACCTCCTCTTCTGCCCAATCATAAAAGGGACCGTCTTACTCTTTAATTAAAATGTCCTTCTACGACGGTGTTCTCACTCTTAACCATAAATGTAATGTTGCAGCCTTTAAATATATTTCTTCTCAATATTTTAATCCAATTTTTATCCAAATTGAAGGCGCATCATTACATTGTTGTTGTTTATTTTTCGTAAAAAATGTCGAAATACATCGTTTCTGAGCGTGTATCCATCGTCAAGGCCTACTATTGGAGCAAAAATTATTGCAGAATTTTGCTCTTCGTCTGCGCCACATCATAGCCATTGATAGCAAGCATATCGAACATGTCATAAACTAAATCCGATTATCTGTAGTTACTTTTCATATTTGAATAAAATTTTTGAACTGAGTAGTTTTTAAAATTTTATTTTTTTATTTCATATAGCTCAATAATTGTCCCCCTGTAGCAGGCCTCCTCGTTAACGCTATATCTACTACAGCCTTGCCACTCTCCGAGATGATTTTGAAATGAGGGTCTATAAATAAGACGGTCATTTTATTCCATTTTATAAATATTTCGTCAGTGAAATAGCAATCTTACTCTAAGGTCCTCTCTCTATATATATTATTTTGAATAGTTATGAGTAAAACATATTTCTTAGCATTTGTAATAGCTTCTACAGTGCATATTCGCTTCATTTTGCTAACTTTCACTTTTAACTTCCCTCGACTTGTTTTTAGAACATTTGAAACATACTTATAAAGTCTACATTTCCTCCTGAAAGAGAAATTAGACATTTTCTAATGTAAAATTTCTTAAAAAGTATAATTTGATGTAATACAAAGATCGTAAAATAACTATTTTTTATTATCTTAAGTATCCTATATTTGCATAAACTTAGAATAAAATATTCCTATATTTATAATGTACTAAATGTTTATAAGTTATGTTATTGAAGTCAACTTTTTGTTTTTACATAAGCATTTTTCTATTATGTTACTTTTGCGTTAAGACGTTAAGCTTAACGTCTTCTGTTGGAAATTTATGCAGCGCATAAAGAATATAAGGTTAATCAAATTTAAGGAGAATTTGAGTTACTACTATGGGATCTCTAGATATATATATATTTGAAATATTAAATAAAAAGTTTTCCCTAAAATAAAAAAAATGAAATATTTTAAGAAAATACAGTTACGTTATTTAATCTTGAATTGCTCAGTATTACATTGAACCTTCATATTTAAATTAAAAATATATATGAAATAATATTTGTCATTACCCAATGATGTCAACTGAATTCGAGATCCCCGGTGAAATTACTGTGAAGAAATATCAATATGTCCCACACTATATTAAGTTTGTTAGTTCTGGTTGTGGAGCTACGATCATCTTTTGCTACACGAGTATTAAACAAATCGAGAACTACAAGCATATAAGCGAGCAACAAACATCCATAGCGAGAATGGGGCATCAACCCGCAGACAGTGATATCGATTGTCCAGTCCTAGACATGTTCGACAACATTCCATTTAGGTATGAAAATAAAGTAAACGTAATTGAATTTTTGCCCGTATTAGCGTATTATTTACCTTTCAAAATTTTTTTTCATTCCTCTAATCACCATAGATTTATTTGATACAAATATAATAAATAGTATCAACTCAAATAGCACCTTTATTGATCAGTTATGTTCATTCTATTAAACCACCCTTACTCTTTCTCAAATGTTCAAATGCTTTGATCCTGTAATTCCCCATAATTTTTAATAACAAATATTTCGGGTATTTCTCATAATTCATTAGCTTAAAGAATTTTTAATAAGAATTCTATGTGCAAAAATCTGTTAATTTGGCTTAGTTTATTCTTAACAGACTTTGTGCCATTAAAACCAAATTCACCAACCAACTTAATCCGATAGATATTTGTTCTGGAGAAATATGTTTTCTTTTATATAATTAAGTCTGTTTATCCATTATTGTTGCACTTATCACACTGTAAAACTTTTAGTTATATGTAATACAGATCCACTTCATTATCTCTTACAGAATAATTTTCCTCTGGTAATATAGTTTTTTTTTGCCTGGCTTCCATATCTGAAGGACGGCATGATATAGACCAATGATTCTCAACCACTGGTCCGGCGGACCGGCACCTGTCCACGGAAAAATTTAACCGGTCCTCGGAGATTTTTACCTGTCTGCGTTAAAAAAAGTTTAGTCACCTATTCAAAAAATGATTATAACAAAATTTTGTACTATATTTTTTACTTTAATGCCATAATTTCCGGATCTAGAATCCATAATTTTGTCTTTGAAGGTTGCCAACACTGGAGTAAGCTTGACGACTGAGCTTGACTAATTTAGAACCTACAATTGAAAAGTTAACTGAAGAAGAGCAGTAGCAATTTTCTCATTAACATTATATGCCAAACTAACAAAAATTATAGATATTTAATTTTGTAGTAATCAGAGTACTGATTTTTTTTGTTTTGATCTATATGCAGTGATTTTGAGATTATTTTTTATAATTTTCTATAACTTTTCTCAAAGGTTTATTTACTTATATATAATAATTACAATAATTATTTATCTTCACATTTGAATATTATTGGAAGCAAATTAACTTATGTAGTAGTTCTTTAATACCTAGTAAAGTATTTTTGTTAAAAAAAACCACCGGTCCGAGAAATTTTTTCACAGATTTTACCGATCCGAGGGCCTAAAAAGTTGAGAAACGCTGATATAGACTAAATGGTTTATATGAAAATACTTTCATTAAGGTAGCAATATTACTGAGGATCGGTATAACTGTTACAAGCGTAACTCACCCTCAGAGCTCATAACTCTTTTGAGTGCACCGGTTGCGCGTTTCCTGAATGAAAATATAAACTACCATCAAATAATACAAAACATGAAAAAAACATGAGTGCGAATATTTTCTGAAATTCAAAATATAAAGCTCTTTAAGAAAAAACTTGTGTAAAATATTAATTTAATTTTTTAAAGTGCATTGGCACCTGTAGATATGCATCAATTCTGATGACCTTCAAAATGATGGTCTGAAACTGCCTTAAACATTCTTGGGCTTTCAGAAGTCCACACGTTTCGGCTCATTAACCATCACTTCCAAGCCGGCAGAAAATTGCCTTCCAAGCTCAAACATTTTTGTAGACGATACATAATCCATTTCTCACAGTTAGAACAGTAAAATTAAAGATTTCTTTCTACTTGAAAGAAAAATTAACAGCGGAAAATTGCCAGATTCTAAAATATTATGATGTGGAAAACTAGGTGTGCTTTAAAATTAAATTAACTAATTTTTTTTTTTTGCATGTACTTTTTTTATACCCTTGATTTAGAATCAATTTAAAAGGAATCTCTCAGCTATAAGATTTCTTATATTTTAGAATAAACTGACATATTAGGATGTTCTAATACATTATTTTATTGATTCTTCAATTAATAACTAATTTATAAAATCAGTTTACATTCGATTTGGATAAACAAAGGAGAGTTTTTTTTCTGGCATATACCACTTTTAAAAGGCTTTTAATTTTCAAAAGGTTTTAAAAAATAATTTTAAAAATTTACGTGTTGGAATAATTAAGCTACAGATCTTGCATTTTATTCATCAACCTTTATTAGTTTTATTCTAACACGGTTTCGCATGACTTGAATTTTTATGCTTATTCTAGGTCATTTCTATTCCTTACCATAGCCAAAATCGTAACACTACACCCATATTTTTAATGTCTTTCATAAAACGCTTGTACTTCTGAACTTTAAAAAATGTTTTAACACACGAAACCGGATGCAGTTACATAAAATAAAGGACCTTTACTTGAAACGAAATTGAGCGGTTGGTTGAGAGCATTACGGTCATTTTATGATAAACGACGGTGAATTAGCCCGATACCTACTGCTTAAAGCTGATTCCGAAAGGATACGAACATCCACGCCATGAGTGGAACTCGAACCCATAACTGTAGTACCGAAGGCCAGCGACTTAGCCAACAAACCGCTGGTAAGAGTAACAAAGAAACTATTATCAAGCACTTATTCTCTGTCAATATGTAGGTATATAACACAGTTAACTGCATTCAAGTCTATGTATTCATCAAGAGTATAAATACCACGTTAGTTTATGCCTCACATATTTCCCCGTAATGTGTATACTGATGTAATCTATACTTATATATAAAGAGAGAGCGATTTTGTACGTGGAGGGTAATCTCCAGAACCACTGCACCTATTTGAAAAATTCTTTCACTGTTTGAAAGGTACATTATTCCAGATGGACATAGGCTATATATTATGTATATCTGATCAGTAGAAATAAAGTTAGGGCTTAATCCTAACAATCTCCATTGTTACCGCTACTGTAGTCTACCGCTTTTTGTGCCGAAGACTTCAACGATCCTTAGCTTGGTGCTATTGCGGTGGGCTTCTGTTCTGACGTTAGCGGTTCGAACCTAGCTGTTCTCCGGCACGCCTTTTTCTTTTAAAAAATTAACTTTAATTATTAAGTAACGTAATATTAATTTGAATATTATTTTAGGTGCTTAAAATAATTATAAACATTCTTTACTTAAAATCCTTTTTATTTTTGTATTTTTATTTCATCTCTTATTCTAATTTTGGGATACCAATGTGTATCTATACTTCTATATAATATATAAAGAAAGAGAGCAGGTTTTGTATGGTGGAGGGTAATGT
Organism: Dolomedes plantarius; assembly: GCA_907164885.2. Lineage (NCBI taxonomy): Eukaryota > Metazoa > Arthropoda > Arachnida > Araneae > Dolomedidae > Dolomedes > Dolomedes plantarius. The sequence goes on along the minus strand of OU015501.1, from coordinate 49,729,317 downwards.
ACAACTTTAGTACATTACAATGTACTTAACAACTTTTCCTTTGTCAACCGCAGTCAAGTAACCATAGCAACACCCTTTAGCTTACGGGGGTCTGTTTTTTCGAAATCGCTCTTTAGAACGGTAAAATGTTAAGTACTTCCTATCCCCATTTTACGTGTGGGACATTCAGCGTAGGGGGTCAGGGGAAAGAGTGGTTAATTGCTTTCTTATTTCTTTCTTACTATTGAAGAAGGAATTTCAATAGTAGTTCATCGCCACCCCGTGCCTCTTTCATCTCTCAAAAGGCTGAAAATGGATGAACCGCGGGTGTACCACCCTTCTGATGTCTCTTGCCTGAAAAGAAATAGCCTCTAGCTAGAACGACAAAAGATTATTATAAAATCCTTTTTGCAAGTTTCGCCCTCCGTTCCCAGAATGTCACACAATTGTTCTTTGGGGCAAAGCCGTTAGGAAAGTCACAACGAAGTGGAATTCGAGACTATATCTCTGGCCGACATCACACCGTATGTTTCGAGAGTATGTGCTTCGGATATATGCTATCCCACCCCGTAAGGATAAGGTTGTAATATTTAAAGATTCAAGTAGAGGAGGTATTGATAAATGCAAAAAGGATTTTGAAACTGGTAACGTTAAAGGGTTTATTGAAGAAAACTACATTTGGAACTACGCTTTTTATTGGATATTTAAGGTAAAAAAGATTTACAATTTATTGGCTATCAACTGGAAATTTATTGGTATAATATTTTGTTCAACCCGGATAAAGTCGGGACGGGCCGCTAGTGTATACATAAAAAAACATAACTAGGAAAATGATCGCAATTCATTATCTATTCTGAAGGTCTACTTAGATTATCATTGAAAACGCAGCCCTGAAAAGTGTTCAAATGCCACAAAAACTAATAGTGTACTGCATCATTTGTATCAAATTAATATCAGAATTTGAAGTGGGGAGTCAGCTAGTTGTTATAAACTACTTTAATTGCACGTGCAGGGATGAATCCATAAGTAGGATTCAAAGACGGCCACCTAAAGAATTCTATAGAATTCTACAGTTACAAAACGGTTCTGTTTCCCTTTACTTTATTTTTGACAACAGTTAGATGAAAGTTTGAATTTGTATCTCATTTAATTATACTAAACAAGGATAAAATTTAATTAAATAAGGATGGAATGTAGTCTTTAGGATGTATTGATTCAAGGTGTCTTGGATCAATACCTTCATGATGACTACAAACGTATTGAAAAGTGGATAACTCCAATTCCGGAATTCAAGCCTTCGAAGCGATGTTTCTTTTGGTGTTAAAAAATACGTTGCTATATGCATTGAAAATACAAGTGATGCATGACTTTAAGCTCCACTTTGAGTGAAAAGGAATTACATTTTTTTATTGCATTCTTTATTGTCTGTTATTCAATAATACGGAGAAGGTAGAAAAGGATTCGTGTACGGAATTCCGAAAAGTAACTCATATTTTACTACAAATGTAATACTACTTGTATTTTTCGGTTGGAAGAAAGAATTGTTATAACTTATTCCTAGGATTTTCTTTTTTTCTGGGTCCGCCTCGGAAGGGATGCCAAACTACGGTTTTTCTCATGTGTCATATTATTTCCCAGGATTTGCACACATAAGAGTAATTAAAAAAGGTCTTCTCGATTACTATAAAGTAAAAACTATTTCAACTGTAATTTAGCATGTTTTTGATTTCATTTCTCTCTACTAGAGAATCTCGCATCCAAAATAATTTTAACTGTGAAATTAAATGTTTGAATTGTACAACATAGAAACAATTTTATTATAGAAAAATACAGAGTTATAAAAGAAAATGTATTTTAATCAACTAGATCGTTCGTCGTTAAAGTATTACGTATCATGATTTTGAAAATTTGTTTAATTTTATCACTAGAAGAATACACAAAGAATCAGAAATGTGTTTATTGCTCATTTAATCATAAGCAGGTAATCCAACATAACTCAGTTACATTGCAATGACTTTTCCATAAGTGTGTTGCTGATAAATCTTTTTCAGTCTCATTAGGAAAACTAATGTTTCTAAAGATGTAAGAGCAGAATAAAAAGAATCTTGGTGACTCTCCAACTTCTCAGAGAAATCTGGAAGAGCGAGCAGGTCAAAGATTACTCCAAAACTTTGGTCCTAAAATATATTTTTATTTCTTAGACGCTTTCTCGATGTTTTAAACTGGTTTTTAGATATTTAAAATACAGAAAGAGAGTTTTCATAAAACGTTTTTCCATTTAATGAAATTTTCTGGAGCATCTTGTTTTCAGTGGCTTTTTCATGAATGTTAATTTCCATTTACCAAAAAATTTCCATATACAAGTATTCGTTTTTTATATAGAAGTATTCTATATAATTTTGAGTTGCACTCTAAAGAGTGTTAATTATTCCGATTTTTACAGGTACAAAGGTATACGTATGTACGAACTAAATGCCTGAACAGAGAATATTTACGGATTTTTTCATGGTTTAGAATGTCCAGGAAAAAATCCGAAATGTGAAATTTGTGATTCTTTACAGTTTGGCATGTTATAAATTTCAGAAACTATATTTATGTGAACAAATTTCGGTTTTCTATATGTAATTTCTTAGTAATACATTTCTATTCGTTTCTTATGAAACTTATTCCTATTTCCGGTTTTATTATGGTTTCCGCATAACGTAGAAGCGCTGAATGTTATAATTCACCGCTGTGTGTGGTCGAGAGACGGTCAATCATAAAACTCTTATAACAATTCCAGAGGGAAAAAAATAAATAAAGACTTGAGGAATACTAAGCTGGCATAAAAGAAAAGCTGTCTGTGTGGCCATTCATAGCGATCAAAACACTATAAATATTGCAAGATAGATGGTGACGTTATTTTATGGCCCACAATAAAACTTTCACTTAATGGTCAAAGTGGTATCTCAAACGAAAATTTTGGTGGGGAGGTACTTAGTAGACTGTGAACATGAGCAGTGAAATAAGAGACCAATTGGGGCAGGAACTGCTAAGATAAAGGCAGCCCACTGTCCCATGAGAGAAAAAGGGGCGGGCCAAAATGGCCCCGGTAAACTGACAACAGCCCCTCCAAGAAAAAAAAAACGAGAGAGGGTTGACTGATTTCGCTTGCTGTTCCCTGGAGCTCGGACGATATAGAGTGCCGATTGAGCTGTCTCGGAGTCTAGCGGAAGTTCCTGGAATCCGAAATGATGATGCTGAATATGACATGATGTGGGCACCTGTCAACTAATACCTTCATCGCTGTATTCTTCAACAGTAGTAAGTGCCTCTCGAAAGATCCTAGAAATAATTGCTTTGACCGAATATTTTGTCTCTGCTTCTGATTACTCATGTATTAAGTGATAATATGAAGGGGATCCTTAATCTATTATTAATTTCACTTTAAAAGAATTTTTAAAAAGAATTGTCTAATAAATGTATGATAAAGACCAATTCTCTATGTTTCCTTGCTTTCCCCAATACATGCACGTATCAATTTATTATGGTTCTATTACACCCTATGCATAATAATTTTCTATTTTATAAATTTGTTTCGTTAGCTATGAAATCATTTTTAATAATTTTTTATAATATTTTTTGTTGAAACTTTCATTAAACAGAATCTCAAGCGTGTTACTCGTTTGTAACATTTAAAACATGTTTCCTGTAAAGCAGATTTTGTCATGTTATAACTTCATTAAAAATCCAATGTAAATGAATTTGTTTGAAACATAGGTTTCCGAAATCCTGTATATCATTCTACACAACATCCTTTTCTGTCAATCGTCAGCACTGAATGTTAGAATTCTTAATGGTATGACTGAGGACATACTATTCATACAAGGCAAATAGGACATTGAAAACATTATAAATTTCTTCCATCATGATTGCTTTATACCACGTATTTCCAATAAGAAATAAGGGTTAAATTCATAAGCAGAGTCTTGGACGTTACTTTATCTAATTTTATTTAAATACTACTCTTTTCTGGTATTCAAATATAACTGAATGTTCTGAAAATGTTTATAAGACACTTAAGGAAGTGATTTATTGTTAGAGGAAAGTATTATCAAATCTGTAGTAAATCAAATTTAAGATTTCACCTCTTTCTCTCTGCAATAGCGTTATTAAAATTTTCATAAATTTTTTATTAGGAATTAGGAATTTATATCATACAAATGAAGGGTTAAGAAAGAAAATTTAATCAGTTATTTCCCATGCCAGCTTTTAAATGCTCAGCAGCGTTTATAGTCATAGGCGTGGCGTCCCCAACTTAACTCGAAATGAATTAAAGCGTTAACAGAAGTTCAGTTAAAATCGGAAAATTGTAGAAAACTTTTAAGAAAGTTGGTTTTTCCCGCTTTTTCAAACTGTGACACTGAAGATTCCGATTATGTCTTTAGCCTTAACATAGTTTAAAACAATGATATGATCCATAAGAAAAATTCTATGCTATATTTTGTTTCTCATTTTATTTATATCATATTTATTTTCTCATTGTATAACTTTTGAATACTACTCAAACGTCAATTCTATTGTTATGCAATTGAAAAAAAATCATAATATTTCATATTTTAAGGACCGTCCGGCAATCAATGCGCTGAGGAGGCCCAACTGAATTCAATTCATGTCCCCCCCCCCCCCAAAAAAAAAAAAAAAAAGTTAGAAGCATATGCCTACGCCTATGTTTATAGTTGTACAGGGTGCGGCAGAAAGAACGTTCTGATTTGGAACATCAATAACAAAAATACAAAGCAAGATAGAGAATCTTTTATACCTGATCTTTTATACCTGAGAAAAATAAAAATATTTATTTATTTATTTATTATTAATTATTATATTATTACCATTATTAATTAATTTATTTATTTATTTATTTATTTATACCCTCGGAACGTTCATTCGACCGCACCCTGTATAACTCTGTTTTGACACCAACAAATGCCGCTCATCCATATTGTTAGTATCAACTATAAAAACGAGGGTTCTCGGAGTGACTGTAACCCATTGTTTATACAGCTTTAATACCTTGAGTTGCAGTATTCAGCTCAATCATGTACGGTATTTCATTCAACAGATTGCCGAGAAATGTGTTCCACACAGGTGCACTTACGGATGATGTTTTCAGTGCTCTCATGCTGAGCCCTCTAGTATATCATTTTATGAAATATTTTCCACTCGACCACTTCCAGCAACTGTGATAGTCACAGTGTCTGCTTCCATTATATCCGACCGCGAATTTTACGCTCTATGAAGGACGCGAATAAAGACGATATTTACTATGAATAGCTTTATTAATCTGCTCTGTGGATTTCATGAAGTTAGGAGATTAACCGAAGGTATGATGAAACGGGTTGTTCATGCAAATATTAGTACATCTGTTCGGAGAGCAGAATGTCCCGGGTTCGATTCCAGAGAAATTGTTTTAACCCTTCAGCGGGCGCGCCTGTGTACAAAGTGTAACATTTTCGTAATTTTGAATGGTTTGTTTTTACATGTAAGGTTTGAATGTTCTAAGCAGTTTCTATTTATATCTATACACTTTCTGATGCAGGTCTGATTTTCTAACCCTTGTATTCCTTTCCATTCATTGTTAGTCGTGGTTTAACCGTGGTAAACCAGCGATTTTACTGGATTACAATACGAGAAAAGCAGGAGTTGATATAGTCGATCCAATGTGCAGCTATCACACGGTATCCCGCATATCATAAAAATGGACAATCTCATTGTTTTTCAGGTTTTTGGACATAATATGAATCCATTCGCAAGTTGTCCTTAGATCCAATAAACCGGACAGTTTTGAAATAAGGAGATTGTATCTGCATTCTTTGGACTTTGATTATAAATATATCTCAATATTATAAACATTTTATATCATGTCATAAAACGAAGAATTATTGTTTTCAATTTGTAAAAAAAAATGTTTATTACAAAAGGAATAATCTAAGTTGAAGGAGACGTTGCACTTTGTGCCACGCGCGCCTGCTGGTGTTCCGAAAATTGGCGCGCCCGCTGAAGGGTTAAGGAAAAAGAAAAATACAGAGTAGGCATTGCGGCTGAGTTAACGTTGATATAGTCGTGTCTTGACAAAGATTTGAGTGATTTAGACTGAGATTATTAGAGGTCTCTCGGTCTTCCACCAATACGAAGGCTAATATGAAGAAATAATTACGAAGCGTTTACAGTAAAAGTAAGCCCATCTTTCGGAAACGCAAGCGGACATTAGTTTGATACCCGACATCCACGCTGTTCTTCAAAATCAGTTTAAAACTATGAAGGCTTAGTTATAAAATATCAGACCTATTACTGTAAATGCTTCACAGATAGAACGGTTGGCCAGAAGGATATCAAAATCGAAGGAAAATTTTTTAAACATCGCTACAACTGTGCTATGCATGTATGTATTCGATTGGTCTGTCGGAGGCCAATCGAGAGAATGTTTGACTGTCCGTTCCACCTCTGTTATAAGCGTATCTATGAGCCGCTAAATAAGAGAGGAACAAATGCCGATTTCTGTCGTTCCGTCCGTCTGATTCGGAGAATTCTGAAAAAGCAGGTGCTTTATTTATGTATACATCGCTTTTGGCTTCTTTAGGCCTTAAACCGTTGGTAAACATTTGCGGCGATTACACATGATTTACTCGGAATTCACCCGAAACTTGTTTAGTTATATTTTTAAGCCCTCATTCTCCGGTTGTCCAGAAGACGATTCTTTAACAGACAAACAACTTTTGCCATCCCTCTCTGATAATAACCGCATACGGCCACGGTCGGTTTACGACTTAAAGAGACTGAGATCGAGGTGCATGTGAATCGATGTCACCCGATAGTTCACCAATAATGTCATCGCACTTTTTTCAACTCCAATGAGTTTTCTAAGGTGTAATGTTTTAAAACATTGATATAATACATATGTTGGTGCCAAATGTGCTGTTGTGATATTTTTATAGTAAGGTTGATAATTACGTAGAGAAAAATTTCATTAAGTTATTTGGGTTCACTGAAAAGCATTCTTTCCTTCTTGTATTTCTTACCTTTCCTTTCCCGCGGACGTGCTCTTCAATCAGAGAGGTTTTCGATCACAGCCATGTGGATTATTCACTTGCCACGAGGTAAAAGTTGCGGCAGGTTATGCCAAGACCAGCGGGATATCACGAATAATGGACTTCTTCTCTAATAGGAGTATTTTTATGCGAAGATAAATTAGGCTGGTCAGTGAAATAGGTAATGCGTGAATGTGCAAGTACTTAACAAGTGGAAGTAATAAGTTAAAATGAGCTCCTGCCTTTTGGACTTCAGACGCACCTACTGGATATGGCTTTTTGGTAGTGTCTTAAGTATAGGATGCCCTAAGAATTGTGGTTCGAGTACTGAAGATCAAAGCGTCCAGTCTGATACAAGTCATGATTTTCATACCTTGCCAGGTTATTTAATTATTTTATCTTACCCTTATCACTTTAATCCTTTCATATTATTAATTTACTTCTTTTACTACGTTCTTTTTTTTTAATCAGTCAACCCGCAATTTAAATGTAATGATCTCCCCCCCCAAAAAAAAAAAAAAAAAAAATGCATGATTGATATATTTGAGTTTTCTCAAGATCGAAATAGGGATTTAATTTTTCTACTTGTCTTCAAATTTCGTTAATCTAAAGTATGAATCAGGTACTTATGTAATGCTAGATAGAGAATAGTGTGTTTATTTTCTTTTAGATGTGGTTAGTGTTTTTTTTCAGCGATGTCATTCTTTATAGCCTTCAATAGTGAAGTAAATTTTGTTGAGTTTGAACTATAGCGTTTTATCATTCGTTTGATCCCATGGTGAGGGGTAATGACCTAGGGTTGGTTGTGTAACCGGGAGGGAATCCACATCCACCTTGTTCGGCAATTCTGTAGGATTTATTTTTACCTTTTTTTACGATGCTTCCTAAACATAAATATTAAAATTCTGTTTATTTTGAAACTGCAAAAGACGTTAATTTTGCTTCCATTATATGATATTTTAATCATAAAGTGATTCTTTTTTGGTGACATGACATAGGTTTTTTTTTTAATGTACAAGTTTCTGCTTAATTGGATGGAGGGCACAGAAATCTTTGTATATTTCTTACCAGTGATAAATCGTGCCTTCCGTACCAGTGAAAAGCCACCATAAAACGTGAAAGACGCGCTTAATGGGGAATAGAGGGTTATCAGAGAAAAATGCTCATAATCAGCCCAGCGCATTTCCATCAAAGGATTAGTTCCTATCTGTGTTAACGACGCTGCTTTTCAGAATACGAGTAATCGCAGTATAATTTCGGATCAAACCTTTATCTTTAAACTCTTGTTAAAAATCATCGCTGATTTATATTTAATGACTGCTGCTGTCTGCGCAATGCATTTTCAAGTAAAGAGAGACGGGTGCAATTTTTTTCTATATTCAATTTTTTCCCCCAACTCAACTAGATGGACATAATTAACAACAGCAGAATGGCAACATGTTCATAGCAATTTATCCTTCAAGTTTAGATTAATCATGTTTTAGTAGATGTGATTAAAACAGTAAGAGGAGGATAGTTCTTAAAAGGCATTACACAAATATGCTTCTTACAACGCGCGAGGTTTTTCACGTCTTGATAATTGGCTTTCTTCTCTGCTCTGTAGAATTGACAGTGATCTCTTGCTTGTACTCAGAAACAGTCCAGAGCAGTCTAGTGGTTTGCGCGTCGGGATTCGGCACTGACGGTGTTTGTTTCGAATCCTGAAATTTGCCCCTGAATTCCCTCGTGTCTAGGCAGGGTATGGGCATGTTAAATCCGTAGGCCGGAATGTCTATCCATGCGGTATGTGGGTGGGAGGAGGGTATGAGACCACCAGACGTTGTCCTTGGGGTTGCTTGGTCAGAACTGAAGTGGCCCCAAGGGATGGTGTTGGTTCCCTTGTACGGTGGCCCCATTACAAGCAAGCAACAAATCTCGCGTTGTTGGCTTTTCATTTCTGCATCTTTGTTTATCCTCTAGCTGATCAGGTTTGCGTTTCCGGTCATACATTCCTCTGTGATTCTGTTTTGTTTTTGAGTTTTCTACCTCCTCCAGAAAAATGTGATATTTCCGGCCATCTATTGGGGTTGGTAAGAGGTACGGTCCGATTAAGTAAACAGCGCCCTCCAGCGTCAGGTTTCTGTTTCCGGTCATACATTCCCATGTGATTATTGCTCTTCTTGATGCCTACTATTACCCCTCTGAATTTGTCGGTCGAACTTTGGAACACCCTGTATATTCTGAAATAATTCCAATTCATTCTCCAGAGAATTATCTTAAAACTACCCGTAATTTCCCGAGTGCCTTTTGGTATTTTGAAGGTATATGAATTTAAAATAGAATTTAAAAAAATATTTTTACATCCATTATAACAAGAACCCACACTGTTCATATTATGCTGTGCATACCAAATTATATTATTCCAAACATATTTATCTTAGTCACTGAATTTTACTACTCTGTGCACAAGTATTCTTAAAAGAAATTAATATATACAATTTGATTCAGTAAAATTTTGACAAAATCATCTCAATATTTCTAAACATCATTTTTAAATGTGAATGTCTAGATTTACTATCTTCTAAGTAGCAACGTCTGAAATCTAGACCCAATAAAAAAAATGTAGACCTAGACCAGGAATTCCCAACGGAGTCCAGGTGGACCCCTTGAGGGTCGATAGAAGTTTAAAAAGGGTCTATGGTATTCCAGGGGTCTATTGGGGGTCTATGATAAATTTTTCTGTTTTAAAATTTAATTAATTTTTTTAGGAATATATTTATTAAATAATAATAGCGGTTTCAATATGTATAAATACAGATTTGCATAGGGTGGAGTGACCCACGCATCTAAAGTGGAATGTCATGACGCTTTTGTATATGCCTCGAATGCCGCCGTCAGCTTTTATTTGTGTACCAACACTAGACAGAACTGGGGAAATCCACTGGACCTTAAACAGCACATAGGTCCTCCCGATGCAACAAATCAGAAGCATTTCGTTTTTCTCTTGGCGATGTTTGTGCAATTACAATCTGTGTTTCTGAAATCTCGTTTATATTTGTAATAATAACAATGAAAATAGTACAAAAATAATAAAACATAAACCTAATAAACCACTTTTTCTAATTTTTTATTCATATTCTTAGTCAAATTGTCATCTTAAAGTGTTTTATATGCAATTATTAGTATTATAATTATGCTGTATGCTGTATATTATAGAGAAAATGTGAGGGTGTCGATGAAGAAAATCATTCTTTTAAAAGGGGTCGATGTTGGAAAAAGGTTGAGAACCCCTGATCTAGACTAATATTTGCATGTCTAGATTAACCTTCATAATATGAAAATGAAAGAATTTTTTTAAGTTTACATTTATTGATAACCAGATAGTTATTAGCATCTTAACAAATATTCATATTGGTAAAATGGTAATTGGTAATGAAATATTTTTGTTCGCAACTAGTAATCAGAAAGATATATAAGTATTTCAATACTGTTGCATTCTGAGGTACGCTGAGGATCGCCATACTATTATTTGATTGGGTATTGATGAGGAAACTTATCTAAAGAGCAAAAGATTCTGAATCAGTCTAACTGTTTTAAAATGAAAGGCAAATAAATTTGAGCGAGAACATGTGTCTGACTTGTCTTTATTATATGATTTTAAACTTCTAATATAAGATGTGTATGTTAATTTCATTTTTTTAAAAGCACAACAAAAACTATTTTGCGTGAAATCTTTTAACACATAATAGTTCATAGGCCCTTGTAAATGGGTATTTTTCTAGTTGATAGAGGATAGTATGTTGTTGATTAAAAAAGGTCTAATAGTCCAGTCAAATTAGCTCAAAATGGCGGCGAATCATGCATTAAATGAAGGGGATGAGATTTTTTCAGGAATGTGTACGGGTTGGTCCCCTGAACAACGCCTAATAAAGTCCCCTCGATTTCAGGCGCCGCGGGGATTGGGGTGGGGCTCCCTTTTTTCGGTTTTCGGCGTTTATCTCGAAAACGGTGGGTCGCACAGAAAATTGTTAAAACCAAAAATTAAAGCTGATAAAATTTCTTTCCAAATGATATAGCCATGTTAGTACCTAAGTGTTACCGTTTCCGAGATATGAGCCGTTGAATATGAAAATTTGTCATAAAAAGTGGTAGCGGTTCAGGTATCTCGTCAACCTTCCTCTTCTAACTCTTTCCTCTCCCATTTCTCAGAATACTCGTGATAGAGAAAGTTGTAGAGCGAAAAATTTCCTTCAAAAATGTATAGAGTTATGCTAATTTATCTTCACCTGGTAAATAGTTAGATCGTTTAGAAGTTTAGGGGTACTTTTCAACATTTTGCTAGTAAAATGCTCGTCACTCAAGTTTCGTTTCCAAGGTCTGTAACTCTCTTAATCACTTTGTATGCTGTTTAATTAGATACGTATAGTATTTATAACCCATATAAATAAATTATGTATACCTGTACGTATAATGTATATCTCATAATATACAGAAGAATAATATAACATAATATAACAGTGAACTTATTTATAATTTTCATTTCATACTTTTTAATGCATTATACAATTCTACTTATTCTGCACTCTATGTGTAATTAAGTTTAATTTTTTTTCATGTTACTTAGGACGGACTTTTCTCGTATACCTAAAGGAAATTTGATACCGTAGCTTATTTCGAAGACTGCAAGACTGTGACGTTTAGATTACGAAAATCATCAGAAAGAAGCATGTGTGAAATTTTACTATTATGTAACATTAGACTTCAGAATATTTATAAAAACAGTCCGGAGGTTTATCGTAACAGGTTGTAGATTTAATAAATAAATAAAATAAATAAATAACGTGGCTTGGAATTCTCTTTTGTGGGCCTCCAGAACTTTGATTCTCTTTGAAATTTTCCCATCATAAATACATGATACTCTACTTATCAGCACTTATTTGACCCCCTTGTCAGAAGGATATGGTGTGGGAGAATAAAAGTTGTAGTTTTGAAAACAAAAAATGCAAAAATCTTTATGCAGGATCCAAAGTTTCATATTTCTGAAGATTAATGAGAATGTAAGTAAAAAATACTCCAGATATGAGAATTTTGGCTACATTAAAACTACATTTTTCCGTCAAGTAAATACGCACTCTAGATTTATAATTTGTGATTTTTTTTTCTACTCAAAGGTGTAATGTTTATGCTTCCTTTTATAGTTCAACATACTTGTTCTTGACTTTCTCGGATACCTATCTTAAAAAATATTTCTCATTTGATGAAGAATGTCAAACATCTTCTAAAAGAAATCAATGTTCAAATACTATGTTATTAATAAATATTAAGAATTTATTTGCTAATATCATGAAGATTAGGGAAAATAGTGGGGGGAGGGGGTCTTTATTTCTTTAATTCAAATTTGTTAGATTCTGTTTATCTTCTTAAGATGCAAAATCTATATACTGGTTATCAAAAATTAAGGAAAAGTCACAAAAATAGCGATTACTCAAAAAGTTACGCGTAGAATTTAATGAAACTTAAACACATTATACAACACATAGGTAGGTATAAAATAGCATAAAAAAATCGCCAGACAATTATGGTGTTAAAGAAACTATCATATGTATACAATGAACAAATAAGATGTGTTAGTTTGGTATAGGAAAAGTACCTTTAATAAGGCATATGATCCCCCCGAGAAGCAATACAGCACATACTGCGATGTGTGATGCTGTCAATTATGCGATCTATGAGTTTAGTAGGAAGTGAGAGCCATTGCTCCTGCAAAGCAGTTAAAAGCGTGGCTAGGGTCCTAGGACGAGGATTGAGAGCAGCTATACGTCGTCCTAAAGCGTCCCAAACATGCTTGATAGGATTCAGGTCCGGTGATCGAGCTGGCCACTCTATGCGCTGAATTGTTTCCTGCTCATGATAAGCATCCTCGATGTGAGCCCTGTGCGGTCTCACGTTATCATCCTGTAGCACGACAGCATCCCCTAATGCTCCAGCATAAGGGTACACATAAGCATCAAGGATGCCATCTCTATAGGTGTGAGCATTCATATTTCCACGGGGAAAGACATGGAGGTCTGTGCGTCCATCCAAAGAGATACCACTCCAAACACAGACACTGCCTGATCCGTACGCATCTCTTTCACGGATGTGTGATGGATGAAAATGAGTTCCAGGTTCTCTCCAAATCAAAATACACCTACTATCGCTTTGGAGGCTAAACCTGGACTCATCCGTAAAGAGTACAGCCCTCCATTGATCACGCGTCCAGTGGACATGTTGACGTGCCCACTGCAAACGTTCCCGCCTATGGCATGACGTGAGCGGGACGCAAATGGCTGGTCGCCTCGCAAAAAGACCACCTTCGTGAAGCCTTCTACGCACGTTTGACGTTGATACCAACCTTGCAGAGCTTGCAGTGAGGGAGGACCTGCAGATGGAGCTTGCAGACGGAGTTGCGGTTCTACTCCTTCGTGCGCATAAAGACAAATATAGGTCATCGGCACTCGTCGTAGCGTATGGCCGTCCTTGCCTGAACCTCCTGGATGCCGAATCTGTGGTTTGACATTGTTGCCAAAGTCTATGAACCACAGACGGACTTACATTTAGCCATCTGGCCACTTCTGTCTGACTTTGTCCTGCCTCTAGCCTCCCAATAGCACGCCATCGCAGTTCTTCGGTCAAATGATGCCTGGCGGTCATTGTTACAATTTGGCTATGCCAGATGTCTAATCTCAGCCTCGCAGCGACAATTGCCACCTTGCTCTAAGACATGCACTTTCATGCTCCTCGCAAATGGCGTATTCCGCCAGCAGCGTCGCTATTTTGCATAATGTAGCATTGTTCAGCATCTTTTACTTAACAACATATTCAAATTTGAAACAGATTGGCCTAGTTTTGAACGTGTTATCCCTCTTTTTGTGATTTTCCCTTAATTTTTGATAACTAGTGTAGTTATGATTAGGGATACGTAATTTTCGTATTTACGAAATAGATGCGAATAAATGCAAAATTTGCCAATATGAGCGAATAAATGTAAAAATTATTTTTTTTAATACTTTTCGGCGAAAACTCGGTGATAAACGGCTTTTTAAGCGAAATTAGGTAATAATAGTAATAATTTATTAATATAATTGCTTAACTAAGACCATTCACGGTCTTTAACTGAGAGATCTCACTCTCGAAATTTGCTTATTACTTATTGCTAAAGACTTAAAGAAGAGAATGGGGAGACTACTACAATGTTAGCTTTTAACTAAGAATTTCGATACTTACCTAACCAAGTAAGCAAAATTGTGAGTTTTTTAAAAACAAATGCAAATTTTTTGAATTTATATATATTTTTAGCGAATAAATGGGAAATTTTATACATTGTAAATTTTTTTTGAGAAATTTACGTACCCCTAGTTATGATACGAGTGAATATCTTTCTCATTTAAGTGTACTCCATCTTCTCTGTTTCCAGTGGGAAGAATGGGGTTTAGATGAAGATTACTTTTTATCTAGAACTCCGTTACAACCATTTGCCAATACTGGGCTACAAACTTAGGTGTCCAAAGCTCGAGGCCAGTATTCTGATAACTGAACTATCTTGTCAATGTAAAAATTCATATTTTTAATGAATCCCTTCACTCCCGCATTGCCACTTTTACGTACTAAACACTGAAAAAAAAATAATAATGCTTAAATTTGCGATCATCTAAGACACCCTGGGAATATAAGTGCAGAAAAGTCTTTATACGCATAAAATTATTTACAATTAAACATGTGCCGCTCGTACAAATACTCTTGCAGTTGTGAACTGATATTCTCCCTTCCACTATCTTTAACCCACCTAATGATTTTAAATATTTTTACGTATTCATAGTATTATCTGCATTAAAACAGATCTTTGATGTCTAGTATGTATGGTTGAGTCGTTATATAACGAATTTTCATTTAGCCATACTTCCATTTAACTACCATTTTTCAAAAACTGCTACCTAACGAAATTTTTTTTGGAACTTTGTCACTGAACAACCATTTAGCCTTATATAATGAAAAAAGTAAATAAAACGAAGTCTTTTTGGATATAGGAGCATTCAGTATTATCCGACGAGAATGACAGCATGAAAAAGTGTTACAGATAAAGTGTTTGATCATTACAAAGGCGTGAGGGGTTTTACGCACTAAAGATTTTTTATAAGAAACTTGTGCTTGATAAATTAGCAGATAGTTTAGAAATGTAACTAGACTTCGAAGCATTTAATTAAATCTTCACAATTTATCATGTTCAAAACTTTTGAAAATGTTTTATCGCTGTAGGTTTCTCATTCTTTGATGATTTTTTTTATCTTTTTTTTTGCAAATTATTTTACGCATTTTAATTGTATGAACGTAAAGTATCTTACATATTTTTCTCAACGCATATTTCTTATTTTGCTAATTTTGCCTCGTCTAACGTTCAAGTAAATTCTTCTCATTTAAACGAAATGAATTCAATGGAACAATTAATGTTTTGCGATATTAAAAGTAGCTTCTTGGTGTAGCTTCTCAACCAGTCTTATTTTATTAGACTAAGTTTTTACAACTGGAAATTATTTTCAATAAAACAAATTTTCCTTCAAAAGAAGTTTTTAAAAAGTGTTGTTTAACAAGATTCTATTAATAAAGACTCGAATGAAAGTGCGCAATATGAGTTCCAATACAAAGCCTTTCGCTTTCAAAATTTTCTCATATTTATAAATTCCGCAGAACAACAAATTACAGAACAAAGCAGGAAGAAAAATAAGATAAATTATCGTGATGACACACTTATTGCTGTGATGATAAGACTCAAGTTTTGTAGTGTATCCCTCGGGGGTCTATTTCACAAGATTTCAGAACCTGTTAAAGGTGAAACCAGAAGTAGTGATGACTGCCGTGTCGGGAGGACTTCTCAAAATAGAAGCCATAGCAAAATTTCTTTTCTCTGGGACTGGGGCCTCAGTGAAATGATATCGTGTCGTATCTCACTGCTACCCCTAGGGAGGAAAACAGTTTTGAGACCTATTTCCAATGCCCTTCTGAGTATGATTGCCAGCGGCAGGTCAAAGGTTAGTCGTTCAGTCTGGTCAGCATAGAACATTCCAAGTCTACAGACCGGGAGTTTCCTCGTCGTGAGGTCCCCCTCCTTTCCAAGAAAAATGAAGTGAAAAGAGAAAGAAAAAGCAAAAAATAACCGAGGAAAAAGTAAACGGAAGCTATATTTCTACTAGAGCAGTGGGTCCCAACCAGTAGAAGCCTGCGGACCACTAAACAAGAAATTGAACCAAGTCCACCCCCCCCCCCACACACACACACATGAACTGACTGAAGGGGGGGGGGGTATGGGGTATAGAATATCCCCCAAGCAAAAGGGATACAGGAATAACACACTCACTTTTTGTTTCAACCTTGTTTTCAATCGTTAGAATTAGATACTCTAGATCTCAGCCTGAAATTGAAACATATTGATTCATGGGTGATTAAGTAAAACAGTTTTTTAGAACACATTATTTATTATTGCTATTGTACAGTATACAGTACGACTTAACTACAAATTCTTTAATTTTAATGCATAAAAATTACATAAAAATCCATAAAAAGTAATTCAAAACGTGATAGTCATCGGATATATTCGGCCCATCTAGTTCAATGAACATTGATTTCAAAATTCCCATTTATTTAGCAGCTCTTTTAAATGTGGTGCCGGACCACTCCCTGGGCTCTCGCGGATCACCGGTTGAGAACCACTGTACTAGAGAGTGAGTTCGGAGTAGATCTAAGAGATACACCAAATTAAGTTTCTTGATGTAAATCATATAGAAAAAAAAATCCCTTCATTCATGCGTATGCAAAATGACACAATTACAAAAAA
Organism: Dolomedes plantarius; assembly: GCA_907164885.2. Lineage (NCBI taxonomy): Eukaryota > Metazoa > Arthropoda > Arachnida > Araneae > Dolomedidae > Dolomedes > Dolomedes plantarius. The sequence goes on along the minus strand of OU015501.1, from coordinate 49,712,424 downwards.
TCTCATCTTCTTTCTTCATAATGCATGCCTTCACATTTTCAGCATGCATTATGAAGAAAGTGGTGTATATTTCGTTGTTAAAAAGATCCTTTTAACATTCTACTGCCAATACTGAGAATATTTTAGAAATCTTCACAATATAATGTACCTAATTCCGCATTTTTTCATTTACATTGAAAGTATATTTAATTCAGTAAAGTAGCTCTATTACACCTGAAATTACAGCATTGATTCGCTTGAAGATAACTTCGGTAACTTACAGAAAAAAAATTTGTCGAATATGGTTCTTAAGTAAGGTTAAGAATATGAAGCACTATTGATGGTATAATTATCAGAAATGAATTCTAGGTAATTTCCAAAGCTTCATTTCCGGAAACATACTCCAATTATGTTTTTTTAGCGGCTTACTGTTGTGCGACATTTGATAAAAATAAGCATGAGCATATCAAAATTGAATTTTGTAATTAAGTTCTGTAAAGTTGCATTTTTGAAAATTTCAGAGGAACAAGAACAAATGAATACTGATGAAAAATTGTCATCAAGGGAAAATTATATAAAATTGAACATGTTGAGGTCACTAGTAATCTAGAAGTTGCACAAATCAACGGAGGAGAAGCGCAAATATGTTTTATAGGAGTTTCACCAAGTCATTAATGGTCTGTAGAACTCGCGTGTAATTGACTCGCATTTGAGAGAATATGGTGTAGACACGCGCTTAAAAGTGGAAATTAAAAATCTCTTACGTTTTGCGGTATTTCGTGTTTCTCATATGGAAGGAGGTAAAGCTCTCAACATGTAAAACAGAAAATATTTTGAGACTGAACTTGAAAACGAGAATATGCAGGATTTTCTTCCATCTTCCCATAGCAGTCATACGAAAAGAAGTATGCAGGTAATACATAGATATACAAGCACGCAAACTATACAAGAAATTAGCTTATGACTGCGCTTTGAACATGCAAAAAAAAAAGTTTATTTCATACATAATCATATATTTCTTTTCACTTTTAAAGGGATTTTAAAAGAAAAGAAAAGACTTAGTTTAAGAAAGGGCTGAGTGTATCCTCTCCTTGTGTAAAATTATCGTAAAGCGAGACGAAATTAATTTTACAAGCAACCCTGGTAAATTACTGTTTAGAATTTTTATTCATCTTTATGTTCCTATAAAAAAAGAACATGATAAAATAACTCCACTCCTAAACAAATTAAAAATCAATTAAAAAATAAAATTAATATTATATAGTTTAGACAATACATTTTATGCATTCTAAACAACACAATTTATAAATTGTGTTATTTATAATGCATAAAATGTATTGTCTAAAATGTTTCTATCTCTTTTTCATCCATAATTAATAGACATATCTTGAGAGGGTTAACGTAAAAATATTATCTCTTTCCTTCGATGTATCTCTACTTTTTCATCAGTAGTCAGTCTAAAGGTGTCTCCTTAGTTTTAAAACTGGTACAGACTCATAGTAGTATAATTGTATACACTTCAAACAGCATCTTGTTTAGAAAAAGGAGTCAATCTACGCATCTCTATTAGTCTCTGACACCAGATTCGTTTTTGTATGTCACTTTCTTCGTTTGACTTCATATACGTATGTTCATGGTGGGCATCGGATTTTCTCTTTGACAAGATTTTTGGAAAATAATAAACACTGTCTATCAACATGCACATTTTTTTCTTTTAGTTCTTAAAGTCAGATCGTACTAATTTCCATAAAATTTCATTAAATTTGGGTATAAAATTGTAAAATGGGAATTAATTACTCTTTTGGAGAAATCGCTCGTAAATTCCCTCATTGTTTTACTCATTACTTAGTCATCCTTTTGCTTAAGAGCCAGTTAAGGCCGAAACCAGGCAAGGTGGGATGGATTTGGGAACATTGAACTTGTATCACGCTTTAGATCCAGTATCACTTGTGACACCTCTGAATACTTTTATCAACGATTTCTCTGAATACTTTTATCAATGGAAGATTTCAGCCCTAAACAAACCTTCATCTTAAGCACTCATGATTAGCTGTGTATACATAAACACGTACATGCAAACCTATTTTAATAAAAACTCATCACAAACAAATAACTGAGGCGGCCATACATAACGGAAAGAATTCAATGCGAAACTTTCATCGATTTGTTAAGGAAATCCATGCACAAATGATACCATTATTTACTTAAAACAGGGTGGTACTAAATTCGCTTTTCCTCGGCAATAGCCGTTGCAGCGAGAATTCGTGACCTAACAGTTGCAACCTCTAGTAGCTGGTAGGAAAACCTAGGTGTCTGTAAATAAAACTGAGTGTGTGAGTATATAAACCGCAAAAAAGTTTGGACTGAGATAAAACTGAATTAAAGTAAAAAACAAAATAATAAAATGGATTTTAAATATAATTACACGCGCACAGTAATAACTTGATCACAAGAGATTATACTAAAAAATGTTTTTGGTTTTCTTGGAGTGCTACGTTCATCTGTTGCAACACGGGATCTAGACCACGGCCCTATAGAAACACAAGGCCAGACAGCTCGTTAGTGATATCACTCAAAGGTTGGTTGGTTGGTTGGTTAATTAAGAGCGGTACGGTCATCTTCTGCCACATAAGTGTCATTCAAAGGAGGGGCTGGAAGAGATAGCAATCAGCACGAACTTCTCCAGTTTTATTGTTGAATTTCATTTTATTTAGCTTTTAATGAGATAATTAAAATATCTTTTGGAAATTTAGGATTGAAGAAATCAAGCGTGACAGAACCATTTCAATTCATGCTCTGTGATCAAATCAAGGCTTCAAAGATATGAAATATCAAAACTTTTATCAGGAAAGATCACATATGTAAAGTGATAAATTAAGGCTATAATTTATTTCTTTTCCATTATTGTAAAGTTAATCTTATAGTTTGAATACTTTACTCGTTATAAGGGTAGGGATACTAATATTCAGATGTAAAATTTATCCATATGGGTCAATCAAAATCACCTGTATCCTTTTCTACTTAATAATTGTTTGTTACACCAACTCAGAATATTTACATAATATGCCACAAGCTAGAAATCATTTATCTCAGCAAGATAAACGAAAATTTTACAACCATGTCAGAGACTGTAATCCATATAATATGGCCATCGGATTGCATTAAGTGTATCACAAATCCTTTATTTAACAATATTAACTTTTGAAATGTTCGTACCTCACAAAACTAATTAAAGAGATTGATGAAAAAGTTATATTTTTTTGTTATAGACAAATTTTAGAAGTAGCATTTCTTGCAGAAAAAACACCTCTTTATTTTGTTACATTATCAGTTCTTGTCATTACTAACTTTAATACTCTAAATCAGGGTTTCTCAACCTTTATCCGACAGTGGCCCCCCTTCGACCTTGTTTCTTTCCGTGGAACCCCTGTCCTACCGAGAGTAAGGGAGCTCTATTAAAGCTTTATTTATTTATTTATTTTTTTTTTTTGGGGGGGGGGGGGTTAACTAGAATATGTTTTATTTATAGTAATTTAATTATTAAAATTTATACAAAATACAGTTACATAAAAATTTATGCAAAATACAGTTACATAAAAATGTATACTTTATGTATTTCTCGATCAGTGTGACCCTTGCGCTTGATGACCAAATACAAAATTTTTTATATCCGGTTCTATTGCTGTGAGGTATAATAGAAGATCAACCTCCTCCAATTATGTTATGGCGATTCTGTGTTTGACTGCGTAAATAACTCACTCGACTAAAACCTGCTCCTACCGAATAAGAAGAAGGAAATGCCACGCAAAACAATTTGCTTTATTCCAAAGCTGTGGAAAATTTTTCGGTATTGTACTCTTCGTCCAAAAATGGTGTTTTTCTTGACTGAAAGTTCCTTTGGCTGCGATGTCGCTCTGCAGATCTATGAGCATTTCATTCAAGAAACATCAACATCAGCAATCAATCAACAATTCACATCAAAAGAGTCAGCTAACCAGGTTGGAATATCCATGTCCAGCAAATCACGGAAACGAACCTCCATATCATGGTAAAGCTGCTTCAAATTATCCAAATAATTATTTCATTATGTTTCAGTTCATCACTAATTCCTTCCAAAGAATAAAACTGAGCGTATTCAGCATTTGTATAATTCCCTATATTGCATTTCCCTCTGTGGCTCCTTAGCCTTGTGTCGTAGCCCCCCACCCCCCTCTGATGCAATTTTCACCTGTGACCCCTCTGGAATATCCTAGGGCCCCCCATATGGCTCCCGGTTGAGAACCGCTGCTCTAAGTTAATGTTCCGTATTGTATCCGCATGACGAAGAAATGTAGACCCACTGTTTCTGATGACGCCATATAAGTCTGGCGAAATATAAAAACACGGTGCTGAGAACATTAACATATCAGGCAAGATCGGACAGATTTCTACTTTTTAACGTAAAATTTTTCAGTTGCAAATTTAAAATAATTTTCATAATTATGGTCGAAGATTTTAATGTAAAGATATAAATTTCAAGTAGATGTGACAGCCGAATTTAAAACCAGAGCTGTTTTAAGAAAGGTACACTACGTTCAAAATATTGATTAAAGTATTAATATTAGCTGACTTCATGGAAGTTTTATGCTAAACTATTCTTTTAACTTTGACATCACGCATATAAGTTTCTGACAGCAAAACTTCTTTTACTACGAATTACATAATTTTTTAATGGGACCTTTTTGAGTGATACATTTTATAGCATAGTCATTTTCTTTTTAAAATATCAAATTATCATAAAAATTAGATAATTTTTTTAAATTAGGGATTTTATAGTCTTATAACCTAAAACCTAAATCTAAATTAGAAGCAACCAAAGGAAAGGGAAATTAGATCAAATAAATTAGATAAATAAAAATATAGAAAGCTGCTGACAGGATGATATTTGATTAAGGAAACACGCCATTTAAGTTGTTTACCTGATGTGAAGAATGCCATGCGGGGAGAGTTTGAGTACGTTGCATTTTAAAAAACCTATTGCATGTACACTACCACCATAACTATTACTCTCGAAATTCGGACCTTAGCCATTCTATAACCAGTGCTAAGTGTATCCATCATTATATTGCTTAACTGATCCAATATAAATCAACAATAAAATGACTATGTTATTTATTATAGAAAAGTTGCATTAAATGAAAAATTGCACGAGAAAAAACAATAAAACATGATAATTTTTTCTCATTAGAAGCATAAAATATCTCTAAAGTAAGAAATATACAAGGTCGTCGAAATAGGTGTCCGTGATTGCAAAGCGAAACAAGTAATATATAAAAACAAATTTTAAAGTCAATTCCTACTTAGGTCAACAAAGAAAAATTTGAGTGTGAACTAATAGTAGGAATTGAAAAAAAGGATTGCCTGCTAGAACCTTGCCTACTGTGCGAGATTAGGAGGGAGGGAAAGAGAGAGAAAAAGTTTGTCAGGTTGGGGATTCGATCTCGCAACCTACGGGACGGGAGAAGCCCGCGATACTGCAGTGCTACCGTTTACAGAGTAACAACAGGGAAATTACTATTCAAGAGCAAGAGACGCTCTAGGTCTAAAACTAAAATCGATTAATTAAATTTAATTAATGAATTAATATTTTAAAAAACTGTATTAACATCAAGTGTCAACCACTACAAGTTTAAAAAAATGTATTTGAACTTGAGTGGATGAATAAAAAGTACTTTTATTAACGATTGAAAATTTGAACACGATATATATAGAGAGAGTGTGAACTAATAGTAGGAATTGAAAAAAGAATCATATAATAGTATTCATGGAGTGTATATTTCCCCAAAAACATACAGAAACGAATCAATATTTGAACATTATCTAGTAGGTTTTGATATGAGCACCCCTCGTCGTTCGGCACACATCTAGGCGATAGTCGATCTTTATCCAGGTACGCTCGATCATAGAAGTCACAATCGCTACTGCAGCTGTGATTTTGTCCGATAAATAGCGTAGTCCCGTATCTTCTCAGCGTACACGATGTTTTTCAGGTAACTTCATAAAAAAAAGTCTAGAGGGGTCGAATCTGGGTCTCTTGGTGGCCAAAAAATGGACCGTTCCTTCCTATCCAACGTCAAAACCCATGTTGGAGGAAGCGAGACGTTACAGTGTCGGCGCATGTCCCAGCGCAGTCATGGTGAAGATGACGTGGAAAAATAAAACTCCCACAGTTAACATACCATCCACTGCTAAGCAAAATCCGATCGGTTAATTCTTGTACCCGGTATGTACAACTGAAATCATTGACACATTTTTCGATGACCCTGTATTTTGTTCTTTTTTTTCATTATAATGTAAGGTAGTATATACACGTAAAATTTTCTATATATTTAAAAACCATTTTAAACATCTTTTCTCTACATATTGAATGAAATATTGTAAACCATTTCTAGGTACAGTAATAAATAATTAACAGCCTGATTTAAAAGGATAAATATTTCACACTAATATTAGAGAAAATACTGAGACTGACGATGTAATTGTTTACAACAATTACATCGAGTTTTTAACAGTCTCTTTTAAATTTAATTTAATCGGTATGATATACCTCTGGGGGAGAACTTCGAAGATATGGATAAAATAATTTATTACAAATTAAAATTTTCAACAGTACTTATATGTTATAGAAAATCTTGAATTAGGGACAACAATTAATTTAAACAATATGATAGACTCAAAAATGTTATGCATGCGATGTGTACGTATTTAAGGAAGGTGCATTTCTTAACTATGACTTTAGAGTAGTTCAAAATTCAAATAGTACATCGCGCTACCAATTTAAGAGAACAAGAGACCTTTAACCTCGAATTTATTAATTTTCAATTTTGAACTCTGCATACTGAATGAGAATAATTAATATTCTTTTTTACTATATTGAAGACCCTTAGAATTCAAAATGAAGATATTTTGGCCGAATAATTCCTGTTTTTCAAAACAAATTTCAAAAATGCTAACATTTTTCAAAAGGCTCCATGCGCATTCCATATCATTTAAAATCTAAAGTTTTTTATATAAGTTTACCATATACTATATATAAACATAATTGTGCATTTAATTTCTTTTTGTATGAATCTAAAGCAGTGGTTCCCAACCGGTGGTCCGGGGACCAGAGGTGGTCCGCGAGAGCCTCGGGAGTGGTCCGGCACCACATATAAAAAAGTTGCCAAATAAATGGGGATTTTGAATGCAATGTTCATTGAATTAGATGGGCGGACTATATCCGATGACTATCAGGTTTAAATTAAAATTTCTTAAAAGTTTAACATAATTTTTTTATTATTAGAATATGATACGTTAGAATGTGAGTACGTTAATCCTGTATCCTTTTTGCCTGAGGGATATTCTATACCCCCCATATCCCCCGGAAGCCACCTCCCTCAATTCAGGGGTGGGGAGGGGTGAGTGGGGGGTCCGTACATGGTTCAGTTTCTGGCTTAGTGGTTCGCAGGTGTCTACGGGTTGGGAACCACTGATCTAAAGCGTTAAACATTTTTGTTATGATTATTATTCTGTTATTTTTTTGTTTTTGAAGGTTTTTACTTCATTCCATGGTCTATAAATTGTATGTGTTTTCATAAAGCTATGCACAGTTTCATGACAAACACTTCAATTAACAATCCTGAAAAGTTTCAAAGATATCAGAAAAAAATTAGGGCACGTGGAGAATTTTGAAATATTCCAGCACTTTTGAAGAATTTTTTTTTAAAAAAAGTCTTATTCTTCCACAAAATACTTATCTCTGAATTCTAAGTGATTTTAATGCAGTAAAAAAGCATTTTAATTATTCAGTGGTATATTGAGTAAAATATCGAAAATTTAAAAAACGAGTCTGAAGGTCCCTTTTGCCTTAAAGGGGGATCATTGGATTTTGAAATTAAAAGCACGCACAAAGTTTCTGAATAGGATGCAGGTATAACCAAAAAACATCCCAAGGCCCCGAGATCCCCATTGAAACAGATAGTCAAAGGAAATGAAAAGACACGGACAACTTGCACTAAGGGCTCAACGCACCATAAATGCAAGTACACATACAATCCTAATGCAAAGACTAAAGTAAAGATGCATACGTACCCTAAAACAGTAAGTGACGGTTATGGTAAAACAGCAGCCAATTTTTACCCTAGCAGATACGTCACTGTATCAAAACCACAGAGCCACACCCCAATGAAGTTTTAAAAAATATGAGACAGAAGCCCTATCCTAAACGTCTTTAAAATATACCCGAGTCTAAATGCCATTTTTAAAAAACTTTTAAATTGCCAAAAGTATTAGGGAAATTGTTCTTACGTAGGTTTTCCTCGAAAAAGTTGTCTGTTTCAATGGGGATCTCGGAGCCTTGGGATGTTTTTTGGTTATACCTGCATCCTATTCAGAAAGTTCCCCTTGGAGTAACAGATTTGGTTAGGCTCCCTGATGAAGAGACCAGTCGGTTACCTCGATTTCTGGTTTAGTTCCGACACTACGACAGAATCTTGCCTTTGGTGCGTGGAGCCCTAAGTGCTTGTTTTCTGTTTGTTTTTTCTCTACATTCTTTCTTTAATTATCTTGCTCTGTTGGTTTATTTATTTTTAGTTATATATATATATATATATATATATATATATATATATATATATATATATATATATATACATACATATATATATATATATATACTAGCATTATTGCCCGGCGTTGCCCGGGTAGATATATAGATATAAAATTTTTCATGCATTCCATCAAAAAAATACTGGGCTGCACCCCCGCTCTTCATGTTCATCTGGCCAGTTTTGTTTATTTGGGGAGCCAGGGTCAAAGGTCATTTTCAACCCTCTTCCTCCCGCGCATTGGAATTTGACCCCCCCCCCTCCCGTCACCCCCAAACCATCTCTCTTAACGCAGCTGGTTGTGGTGAAGGGGCTCCACAGGTGGTCGCTCACCTCTTAGAGGCACAAAAATCGTTAAAAAATTAAATTAAAAAAAACTAATTGAGCCCCAAATGTCGTTTTTCCTGATTTATGTTTCTCGGGTCCTAAACATTAACTGTGCCGAATTTGGTCCCGGTGGGTGAAACAGTCTATGATTCTATACCGGACAAACAAACAGACGAGCTCTTTTATATATATATATATATATATATATATATATATATATATATATGGGTTCCTGAGCCTAAATAGACTGTGCTACCTGCATATTCCACCAGATGACGCTATATTTCGTTTGCGCCGCTTCAGCTCAACTAAAGAAGAAGACATCTGGCAACCCCAGTCAGTCAGACGTTGGACGGAGACGAACTATGACGCGTTTGTCTGATAGCAGTAGACGACTGCTATATAATGTTCATTAGTCTATAATGTTATTAATTAACGACGTTTTTTTGTAAAAATCTTTTGTAAATAATAAGTTTTCATTAAATGTTAGTGTAATTATAATAGTATTTGTTTTAAATCACCGCACGGTTATCCTGACCCACACTCAGAAGCGGGATACAGGACTAAGGATCCCAGGATTGATACAGGACTAAAGATACAGAATTAACGACGATATAGGAATAAATTTTTGTTTTTGAAACTATAAAAGTGAATCGCGAGGACTTAATTTAGTATCAAAGACTTCATTCTGGATTGAAGAGGATTGATATTCACCATTGACGGTTTGACCAGTGACGATTTACGACTTAAAGGACATGGATTAAAGTCAAGCATCTTTAAGAGGTACGTGAACATTCTTCATATTCCAAGATGATGTTAAATGATATAAAAGAAATAAGCGTTGCATTGAAAAATTTCAAATCTGATAAAATCAAAATTCTGCATAGACTAATTTTTGATTATGATGGGGATAGATCGAATCGAAAGAGACTTAGAAATTTCGAAGGATTTGATATTGAAATGCAAAGTGATAAATTTCAAAAGAAACTAAAAAAGATTGACGATGTGTTCTCGATTGGCGAGCTTATTACCATATCAAATATTTTAAACATTTCATTCGAAGGTGCTAAACCAGAACTTACAAAAAGAATTCTATCTCTATTATGTAATATCGAAAAGCTGGCTCAGAACAGTAATACGGATGTTTTGTCTACTGACTCGGAATGCGAAGAAGCGAATAGTAAAAGTCATTTTTCAATGCAGTGCGACGTAAACGTAAAGAAAAAAGACGGAACATCTCGTTTGTGCGTAGATTACAGGAGATTGTAAGGTATACACAAGATTCGATTCACAAGAATCGAACTTTTGAGTGAATTAAAGAAGCTGCTTCAGATATGCTAATTTTGGCATACGCGCTTAGTATAAATACCACGCAGCGTCATTAATGAAAAGGGAGTTGTTGTTAAGGTTGAAAAGGTGTTATCCTGCGCTAGTGCTTTACGGGCCAGAAGTTTACGTGGCAGTACTGCTGGTTTGACTTACTGTTCGTGAGTATAAAAATATATTGTCCTTAAAAGCTGTATTTACATTCCGTACATGTAGTACGCATGCTTATTGCTGTAAAAGCCAATTATATGTGCAGCGAATTCAATAAACATTATTTCATGTATAAACTGTGTTTGTATATAATTCAAATAGAGTGCCACTTCAAATTATATACACCCAAGTCTGGGTAGAAGTGAGCATAGATTCTCTATACTGGCGCCCGAACAGGGACATGTAGTGAAAAAAAAAATACATACTAACTACAGATAACAAACAACTAACATACTAACTTCGCAAATCATAACACATGTACATTATAAATTGGGGGAGAGCAGATACAGTCAAGAAATGTCATGCTGTGCAATTGTGTTGTCACTTTTAATTAAAATAGGTTTTTTAGGGCGCAGTTGGCCAGCCCAGTATCCGCAACTCTGCAAATCCACTGTGTAATGGTGTCACCTGGACCCTTCGGGGTTAGTTTTGTAAAATGGTATTGGCGTTTTTCCCCCACACAACGTGTGGAAGGTTTTTTTGGCTTTGCCACCCATTATGTAAAAAGTCAGACCAGCACGCGTTTTCAATTAGTTAACTGAAGCCGTTCAGACCTCAGTTACCTAATTTTTTTTTCGAGGGAGGCCAGTGTAAGGTATACACAAGATTCGATTCACAAGAATCGAACTTTTGAGTGAATTAAAGAAGCTGCTTCAGATATGCTAATTTTGGCATACGCGCTTAGTATAAATACCACGCAGCGTCATTAATGAAAAGGGAGTTGTTGTTAAGGTTGAAAAGGTGTTATCCTGCGCTAGTGCTTTACGGGCCAGAAGTTTACGTGGCAGTACTGCTGGTTTGACTTACTGTTCGTGAGTATAAAAATATATTGTCCTTAAAAGCTGTATTTACATTCCGTACATGTAGTACGCATGCTTATTGCTGTAAAAGCCAATTATATGTGCAGCGAATTCAATAAACATTATTTCATGTATAAACTGTGTTTGTATATAATTCAAATAGAGTGCCACTTCAAATTATATACACCCAAGTCTGGGTAGAAGTGAGCATAGATTCTCTATAAGATTAAGTAAAGTAATAGTAAAGGACAGATTTCCCCTCCCATTGATTGAAGATATATTAGATAGACTGCAGGAATCGCGTATCTTTAGTACTATCGATCTCAGAAACGGATTCTTTCACGTTGATGTAAAGTAGAGCAGTAGAAAATACACTTCATTTGTTACCCATGAAGACCAATATCAATTCCTCAAGGTTCCTTTCGGGCTATGTAATTCTCCAGCAGTGTTTCAGAGATTCATTAACACAATTTTTCGACCACTGATTAATGACGGTATAGTTTTGCCTTATATGGACGATGTAATCATTTTGTCTTCCTCACTCGAAGAAGGAATCGAACGGCTAGAACAAGTTTTAAATCGTGCGAGTGAATATGGACTACAGATACATTTTAAGAAATCCCATTTTTTGAAGAAGCGAATTGAATTTTTGGATCCTGTCATTGAGGAAGGTAAAATTTCTCCATCTACTGTGAAAACCAGAGCTGTCCTTAATTTTCCAGAACCATCTAATTTGAAGCAAGTTCATAGTTTCTTAGGACTGACCGGATATTTTAGGAAATTCATCCCAAAATACTCCATTATTGCTAGACCGTTGAGTGATCTCTTGAAGAAAGATCGAAAGTTTAAATTTGGCGAAGAGGAAAGAAACTCCTTCCATCAATTAAAATTACTGTTAGCTGATAAGCCTGTTTTAAGTATATACAATCCTATTTATGAAACTGAATTACACACGGACGCCAGCTTAGACGGATATGGAGCTATTTTGCTACAAAGACCCCCAAACGTTAAAAACTTTCACCCTACCTATTTCATGAGTAGAAAAACGACAGATGCCGAAAAGAAGTATTGTAGTTACGAACTTGAAGCTCTTGCCATTGTTGAGGCAATAAAACAATTTCGTGTGTACCTATTAGGAATTCCATTCAAAATTGTCACTGACTGTTCCGCTCTCGAAAAGACTATGAAAAAAAGAGATATGTCAAGTCGTGTTGTTCGTTGGGCTTTGTTGTTTCAAGAATTTAATTATGTCATTGAGCATCATTCCGGTACAAAGATGGCTCATTTCGACGCACTAAGTAAGGCCCCTGTAAACGTATGTTGTATCTCAGTCGATAACATCTTACCAAAATTTAAATCAGCCCAAGATAAAGATGACGAAATTAAAACGATCAAAGAATTATTAAAAATTTCTAGTTACGAAGACTATTGCGATAGAAATGGAATTTTGTACAAATTTGTTAATGGTAAAGAATTAGTGGTTGTGGCTTCAAGTATGCAGGCCGAAATTATTAGAAATGCCCATGAGAGAGGACATATTGGAGTCAAATATACTGAGAAAAACATTGAAGATTATTATTTCATTCCCAAACTTAGACAGAAAGTGGAGAATATCATATCAAATTGCGTCCACTGTATTCTTGTGAACCAGAAAAGAGGAAAGAAGGAGGGTCTTTTACACCCATTGCATAAAGAAGACGTGCCATTACACACATACCATATAGATCATCTCGGACCATTGGAGAGTACAAATAAAAATTATAAATATGTGTTAGCAATTATTGACGCTTTTACAAAGTTTGTGTGGATTTTTCCTGCAAAAACTACAACATCTACCGAAGTTATATCAAAATTGGAAACCCTAAAAGCCATTTTTGGAAGCCCTTTCCAAATAATTTCCGATAGGGGTACAGCTTTTACCTCAGGTGAGTTTGCCTACTATTGCTCTAAAGAGAAAATAAAACATCATTTAATAACTACTGGCCTGCCGAGAACCAACGGACAGATTGAGAGGATCAACCAGACTATCATATCAGTTCTTTCAAAGTTATCTTTAGAAAATCCAGCTCAGTGGTATAAATTTACTAGCGAACTGCAGCAGACGATTAATTCCACATATCAACGGAGCATAGATACGACACCTTTTGAGTTACTTTTTGGTACGAAGATGAATGTAGGAGGTCTAGAGAAGCTCAAAGAAATGATCGAGATCAAATTTCAAGCTAATTTTGAAGCTCAAAGAGATGAACTGTGAAAGCATGCAAAGCAACAGATTTTTAAAATCCAAGAAGAGAACCGGAAGACGTATAACTTACGAAGAAACGAACCACAACCTTATAGAATTAACGATTTAGTCGCTATAAAAAGAACTCAGTTCGGACCGCACTTGAAACTAAAATCAAAATACTTAGGACCCTACAAAATCATTAAGGTTAAAGGAGGAAACACCTATGACGTGGTCAAAGAAGGAAATCACGAAGGACCTAACTACACGATGACATGCACTGAATTTCTAAAACCATGATATATCATACCAAAATATTAATGAAAAAACGTATCATCTGGAAAACAAAATATTAGACTGTATTTTTGAAGACGAGAAGACTGCATTTTACAGACGAAGTGACAAAAATGACGATTAAAGACGAACTGACGATTAAAGACGAACTGACTCATTTTTCATTTTTAGAGCTAAGACGATAAGCTCGATATGTTTCAAACATTTGTTTCTTTTCAGAGAATTTTGTACTTTTTCAGTCTTGCTGTTCGCTGTATTTTTATATATTTGCAGTATCGTCTGGAGGGCCAGCCGAGTGCAGGAGGGCCGAAAATGTGGGTTCCTGAGCCTAAATAAACTGTGCTACCTGCATATTCCACCAGATGACGCTATATTTCGTTTGCGCCGCTTCAGCTCAACTAAAGAAGAAGACATCTGGCAACCCCAGTCAGTCAGACGTTGGACGGAGACGAACTATGACGCGTTTGTCTGATAGCAGTAGACGACTGCTATATAATGTTCATTAGTCTATAATGTTATTAATTAACGACGTTTTTTTGTAAATATCTTGTGTAAATAATAAGTTTTCATTAAATGTTAGTGTAGTTATAATAGTATTTGTTTTAAATCACCGCATGGTTATCCTGACCCACATATATATATATATATATATATATATATATATATATATATATATTAAGGCAAGTGTAATACTATTAAATTACCTAAAATTAATATATAAAATATATAAAGTAATAACTTCTGGTGTTTTTGGAATAATTGATAATAGCTTAAGTCTGGTAAGAAAACTACAAACATTAAATAATTGTAAATCTCTAGTCACATTTGATTTCAAAGATTTATTCAACAATATCAATATAATTTATTTAAATAGGGTAGTTATAACTTTAGTAAAAAATCATAATCAATACTTAAACAAAGAATTTAAACTAACTCATTTCAATAGGCTATTAGATTTAGTAACTAAACATAATTATATAGTACACAATAATACTAGTCTATACTTACAGGTTAAAGGTGTACCACAAGGTGGAAATGCTTCCAGTATGCTAGCCAATTTATATTTACATTTTTTTTAAGTTGATAATATTAATAATATTGTTAATGGCAATTACCAAATATTTATATATTGATGACATAATTATTATTAATAATAGTTATAATAATATAGCTCTAAATTTTTACCCTCCTAATCTGGAACTAGTACAAAGTAGCCAAGAAAAACTTAGTGTAAACTTCTTAGATATAAACATAAAAATAAATTCTCATAGTAATTTTACTTTTGATCTTTATGATAAAAGATCAGAATATGAATTTAATATAGTAAAATATTAAAGTTACTTAACTTGCTTACATAAATCTGTATTTAATAATATTATTGTTAATCAACTAGTAAGAATAAATAGGCTATGTTCTAAGGACAATAGGCATAAGCATATAAAAGATTTGTTAGTAGTGCTAAAACGTAATTATTACCCTGTTAGTCTTTCCAAGCACATAATTGGTTGTTTTAGATATAATGAATAGCTTGTTCTGTTGCTAATAATTAGTAATACAAAACTAAATGATTAAAGTTAGTATATAACTACTAAAAAGTAAATAAAAACTAGTGTAATTAAAATAATAAATAACTCTTAGTCATAATAAATGTCTAAGTTAACGTAGGTTATTATGTCCTATAAAACAGTATCCTAAGTAAGTCTGCTAAAGTGATTCCATTGGCTCCATAGTTGCAATGTTTGTGACGTCAGTCTTCTTGCGGTCTCCTAAACGTAACTTTCACTTTGTCTGGCGCCGAGTTTGTTGATCTATGATAAAGCCACTGATTATTCCTTCTTCTGTTTCATATGGATTGTACGGTGTCCAAGTATGTTTATTGCTCAGATCATACTTATTAGAAACAATCCATTGGTTTTTAGACAGTATAGGCACCGCTGAGGAAAAGATACTGTCTAAAACCTATTCTTCACTTATCTATTCATATTTTTCACTTATCTTTTCATGTTTTTGGTTCCTGGCTGTAGTGGTTTATGGCTTATACTGGTTTTTCACTTACAACTTTGTCTAATATATATATATATATATATATATATATATATATATATATATATATATATATATATATATATATATATATATATAAATAAATATATATATATAAATAAATATATATATATATATATATATATATATATATATATATATATATATATATATATATATATATATATATACAGTGGCTCCCCAAAGTGTTCGTACACTTACGATTTTCAATGAAATAGGGGTCTATCCATTAATTAAAATGAATATTTCAGAATGGGTATTTAATAATAAGATCTATAATCTATTCTTAACAAAACTACATAAAATATTTTGAAAACATAGTAAAACTTTATTTTTAAGAAACCAACAATCAAAAAGTAACAAAAACTTTATAACACAAAAGTCATCGTACACTTGTAAAAAATCCCTACATATTACTAAATATTCTAATTTTTCGTTAAATTAATATTTAGTAGGATATCCTTTAGCATCCACAACAGCTTTTAAACGTCTGGGAATATATTGCACTAGTTCTTTTGTAATTTCTGCATCAATGTTCATCCATTCTTCCATCATAATTGTTTTTAGTTCGCTTTTCGTATGAATGTCGTGTTTTCGTACTCGAACCTCCAGTTCTCTCCAAATATGTTCTATTGGGTTTAAATCTGGCGATTGAGGTGGTGTTTTCAAAACTTGTGGACAATTATAGAGACACCAGAGAAGAACGTTGAGAGCCGTGTGCTTAGGATAGTTATCTTGATTAAAAACAAAGTTATTTCCAATACCCAAATTTTGGGCTGATAATTTTAAATTGTCTCTTAAAATATTTATATAAACAGCATGATTCATTATGTCACCAATAAATACCAAATTACCTAGTCCTGATGGTGACATGCACACACACACAAGGACACCTCAACCGCCATGCTTAACTGTTCCTACTAAGTTCTTGGGATGAAGTTCCTCATTTTTTCTTCTCCATACAACGATACGACCATCGGAACCAAAAATGTTAAACTTGCTTTCATAGGCAAATAAGACATTATTCCAATACGTTTGGGGCTTATTTATCATTGATAGTGCGAAGGAAAGCCTAAGCTTTCTGTTTTTCTCATTCACAAAAAAATTTCTACGGGCAGAACGCAAATGTAAACCAGCTGCTCTGAGAACTCGTCGAACAGTTTCAGGTAAAATTGAAGTAGAAAATGGTTTCATTAAATTCTGCAGAAACTTTTACAGCACTCAAACGTGGATTTTTCATAGATTTTCTAATTATAAATCTCTGATCACGTTTTGTTAACTTTGCCGGACGACCTTTTCTTACCTTGTTTACGATCCAATTTTCTTCTTTAAAGCGTTTTATCACATACTGCACAGTAGAATGGGATAAATTAAGTAATTTAGCAATATTCCGAACTGATTTACTACTTATATTATGAAAAATAATCAATTTCCGAATGCTGTTTGTTGTTTCTTTACGACTACGAGCCATTTTTAAATAATAAATAGAATATTACGGAGTCGGCAGGCAAAAATTAAAGCCAAACGATATTTTAAATGCCACCACAATTGAAAAATAGAAATAAAGCGCCAGACGATAATTTTAATTATGAATTTGTCCGAAAATATTTCAGTGTACGATGACTTTTGTGAGATAAAGTTTTTGTTACTTTTTGATTACTGGTTTCTTAAAAATAAAGTTTTACTATGTTTTCAAAATATTCCATGTAGTTTTGTTAAGAATAGATTATGGATCTTATTATTAAATACTCATTCTGAAATATTAATTTTAATTAATGGATAGACCCCTATTTCATTGAAAATCGCAAGTGTACGAACACTTTTGGGAGCCACTGTATATATATATATATATATATATATATATATATATATATATATATATATATATATATATATATATATATATATACATATATGTATATATATATATATATATATATATATATTGTGTATATATATATATATATACATGTGAAACTTCTCTAGCCGACCGCCCGACCCCCGCCCTTGGACGGCCACAACTCTAAACGGGCATATTTTTTTCAGAACCAATTAAAGACTCCATAAAGCTAATGTATGGAAGAAACCTCTTTTCGACGGCCACCTCTCAAAATGACCATTTTATTTATTTATTTTTCTTGTTGGGGGGGGGGGGGGATTACTGGCCGCCTTAGAGAAGTTTCACTGTATACGTATGTATGTAAATGTAAGCAGATACTATCTCGCGAGAAGAGAAACGAGCAAAAGCTATTAACCAAAAAAATTAAATTTAAAAGCAGGTATAAATGTACAAGGTACGCGCATAAAGTAACCGGAGATTTTTTTATAAATAAGAAAAATATCACTCACCTTCAAACAAATGTATCTCCTTCAAAATAATCGCCAAAGGAGTCTACACAATTTTCCCAGCGTTTCTTCAAGTCATCGAAACACTGTTTATAGGCGTTGGAACTAACCATTCGCAAATTACGCGTAACATTTGATTTAATATCCGAGACGTTTTCAAATCTCTGTCCTTTCATAGCCATCTTAAGCTTCGGAAAAAGGAAAAAATCAGCTGCCAATAAGTCGGGAGAATATGGTGGGTGATTTATCACTGTAATTGAATGCTTAGCAAGATATTGTTGTACAGAAATTGCTGTATGGGGCCTAACATTATCGTGTAAAAGAAACCATTGCCCAGAATCAAACGGTTCCTTCCTAACTCGCCTTATCCTGTTTCTTAATCGAAAAAGGACCTCCTTGTAAAAATACTGATTAATTGTTTGATTTTCAGGAACAAAGTCGTGGGGAATAAGTCCTTTGTAATCATAAAATGCAATCAGCATCACCTTAGTCTTTGATTTTGACAACCGTGCTTTTTTTTTTTTTGTATGGGAGAAAATGGTCCTTTCAACCGTGCAATTTGTCTTTTTGTTTCAGGGTCGTATTGTAAACACCAGGTCTCATCTCCTTCTATAATACACTATAAGAAATTGTTGTCCTGTTGCGTAGTAGTCAGCAAATCTTCACAGCAAGCTTTCTGTCTTTTTTTCTGTTCTGTCAAAATCCGAGGCACAAATCGAGCACAAACTTTTTTTTCATTTTCATATTTTCAATTAAAATTAGTCTACAACTTTATTTGCTGATCCCAAGCATGTCTGAAAGTTGCTGTGTTATTACACGTCTATCAGCTTTTACCAAAAAACGAATTTTCTCCACATTTTCCTCATTCTTTGAAGTTGAAGGATGCCCTGTCTTTGGTTCATCTTCAATGCTTTCTCGCCCATATTTAAAGCGGTTGTACTACTCATACACTTGTCTTCTTGATAACAATGTATCACTATATACTGTTCGAATGATTTGTAAAGATTCGGTAGCAGATTTACCTAATTTGTAACAAAATTTAATGTTACGACGTTGTTCCATTCCGAAACAAATTTTTTTGTACAATGCCTTCTCAGTAAATGAAAATTACTACGGTGTTTTGATATGCAAACGATTAAATAACCAGTTTAAACTGGCTTTAACAAGAGTTGAGATGTCACTCTTTCTAGCCAGGTGATTATTCTTTCGCTTTTTTGTTTTATAGTTTGATCTTTTAATTTGTCCGGTTATTTTATGGGCGCACCTTGTATAATAACATATACTCTTTTAGTAAATAGCAGTAAACGTTGTTTATGGTTTTCTATAAAAAACAACTAGACTTTTAAAAGTAGTCACTGAAATCTAAAATGCAATGGCTGCTTCAAAAGTAGAGCTTAATGATAATGTGTCGATTTTAACAGTGCTTACATTATCCATTAACGATGTATTGTTTCTAAAATTATTATGAAAATGAAAATTCTTTGGCTCAGAAGAAAAATTGATCATAAGAAAAGTAAAATAGATCAAATGGTAATTCATGTTGAGATGACAAGTGGTGCCAAAAATCTAATTTAAACCATAACAAAGACAAAGATACACTAATAAGTCCAAACAAGATATAACGTTGTGAACGAGTACTAGTAAAAGTAGGAGCTTAAACTAACTTAAAGTGGAAAATTTTAACAATTTTTAAAAATAATTAAAATTATATTTAAAATACTAAATAGGAAGAAAAACGAAATTTATATAATTTCTTAACAGGCAAAAAATACAGTAGTAGCATATTTATCATCAAGATTTCCTCATTTCCATTGACGCTTATTGTTCATTTGCCTTTATCCTCTTAATTTCAGTTTAAATTTTCTGATATACATGAAAATATATACGCGTTCATGTACGTATTACAAATATAGAGAATTTTTTATACTAACGAATATATAAACTTACTTTCAACAACAATTTTATCAGCATGCAATCGTTCTTGGCTTTAAAAAGAGATATTTAAATGCTTGTCCTAGAAAAATTTTCAATGGCAAAATTTTTAGATGATTTTATGACTTAAAAATTTATTTATTTTAATTATTACGATAGAAGTTTTCCTTTCAATTTCATTATTTTTTAACTTCATACTTTCTATTTCATTTATTTGGTTATTTTTCCTTTCACTTGATACTGGAAGAAACTGCTTTAATATTTAAGCATTAAAATTGAGTTCAGTGCTTAGTGTTAAGAAATCCTAGAGATTCAAGAAATCAAAAATGATGTCAATGCTGATCCTTTTGGAATTTTAGAGTTATTAAGAAAAACATTATTTATGTTTCCATATTTTCGGGCAAAAAAGTAAAATATTCCCATACACAGGGCTTATACAAGCAGAACCGGTAATATCATTTAAAAAATTCAATTGGCAACGGAAAGAAGGCAATTTCTAAAATTCCTCGTTCCGTATACTTTCTTTTCAGCATGCAGTAATATATTGCTTCACTCATTCATACTTTCACTAATTGCATTCTGGTGGACTGGTCTTTCCAGATGTTTCCCGCAGTTTGATGTCTAGCATGATCCTTCTCATGGATCTAACCGCTGTTACTTCTCTTGAGTTATCGGCTTTATCTTTTTAGACTAACATTTCTCTACCCTGTATTTGTGGTTAACTAACAGGGACCTACACCATAGATTTATACCGAACGGCTACATACTTACTGCGGTACCTGAACCTGCTCACTTTGGTTCCGGAGGCTCTTTAGAATGCGGTCTGCGTCCGGCTACTAATAAAGGAATCACACGTCATTAAGCCAAACACCCATAACGAATATAAGCATGGAATCAGAGATATTTCACATCTTTTTCACTTGCAGGGCAGCTACTGAAGATCCATTGGTGAATGAAACATTATAATAATTCTACCGATAGATACCAGACCTGATGCCTCCTGATTTGTTATATGTGTGTGTGAACGTATGTGTATATATATATATATATATGGGGGGATGACAGAAAGATAGAGAGATTCAAAGGAACATCTTGAAAGGATAATAAATTTCAGTATAAATTTTTTATTTTTTTTATTGTAAGTAAATTCTCCGACACAATATTCATCATATTACTCAGTAAAATAGCTAATTTTTCACAAAGAAATCTACTCCTATCAACTGAATATTCTCTTTCAAAACATGAAGTCTTAAACTGTACTCCTCTTGAATTAAGAGAAGGCACCTTAATCTCATTCATTCCTCTTTTTGCTCATTTGTTACGACGCTGAACAGGGCCGATGATGATTTCTTAGGATTAACAACGACGTGTTTTCTAGAAGCTAAGATTAACAACTCCACTTTATTCTTGTCACGACTCTTTTACACGGATTACGCGAGAACCACCTTGAACTTCCGAAAAGCGTCGATTCACCTTGAAACAAAAAAGGTGTCTCTCCCGGGGGTCAGGAACCACTAGCTGTCTGATGTAATTCAAGATCGATACTCTGCCAAAAGATAAGACAAAACGTAACTCCCTTCTTTCTGAACATTTCCCTCTCTCCAAAGACTCGTGCATATACACGGGATGCATGTATTATCTAGAAAACATTAAAAGTTGAACTTTATAAACACTACTTTGGTATTCGTAATTAACAAATAAAAGTGATTCCATCCCTTGCTATAGATAAGTGATCTTATTTTTCTTCAGTATTGAAAAGTCTTTAAAATATAGCTACGTACTTAAAACTTAGATTCAACTAATGCCAAAGACTAACTAAAATATTCTCGAAATGGAAGAAATTCCCTAAATTGAGGTTATTTTACAGAGTCTAAAAAACCATTATGCGTTAGACTGAAATATGCTGCAGAACTAATAGTACACAAACCTTCAAAGTTACACACGCAGATTCCTTAATTTGCCAAATGAAACTTTACCTATAAGAGAAAATCTATAATTGCCAGATCAATGATGGATTTTGTAATTCAGCTCTCGACACACCTGTTATTACTGTTAAAAGAAATAATAAAAATAGAACATTCATTGTCTGTATTTCTCATTGAACAACACATGACAGTTTTGAAAGCTTGAAATAGCCATTATTCATACTGAACTCGATTTGAATGCCCCTTTTTTTCCCCTATTTTTTTTGATAGATTTCATCAGAATTTGAGATTCACAAATTTTCCTCCTTTCGATCTTTCAAAATGTTCTTAAACGCTTGCTTAATATTTCAGAATACTAAAATTTTTCAACCTCTGAAATTTTCAAACAGGTAATTTTGAGCAGAAAAACTTCATTTATCCAAGAGATTTCTTTTTTTTTTTTTCGCATTTCTTTGCGAAAGATTCTGTCAGTATATGTTTGTACAGCAAAGAAATGACCGTAATGGTTCCTATTAAACTCACCTAATTTAAACTGTCTGTATATGTAGAGATCAGAGGAAATTCTTTTACTCCTTTAAACATATAGATTATTTTGTACTGTTCAAGCAGAATATTTTTATTGTCCCATATTTCTTATTCTGTCATGAATAACAAGTATGCGTAATTTTTAAAACCTGTGAGGTCAGTAATTCTGAGAGTTGGCTGTCCTTCCCTAATTCTAACCCGTCAGGGATAGGAGGATGGCATTTTTCCAGAAGCCCTGTTTTCCAGCGATTCATTTCGTTTGAAACAAGGATATTAATCGTGACACATTCTAACCTATCTTCATCAACAACTTTTAGAACAAAGGTTCAGAAAAGGGCTCTTTGAAAATTTTAATTAACAAAACTGCATGAGTTTATTTGTTGACTTTTATGTAAATATAAATACTCATACATGGAAAAGATGACACAAGGAAATATTTAACTTTTGAAAACACAAATTACACATTTTGGACATAAAGCAATTTTCATCTCAAAATAGCCGCCGAATTTTTGTTCTAGTTTCCGCAAGACTGTAAAAAAATTTGAAACTTCAGAGTTTCCCCTGACACTAATTATTATTATTATAATGATGATAAGGGTGTTCATATTTCTCTCTCTCTCTTTATAGACACACACATACACACACACATATATATACTAGCTGAAAACCCGCACTTCGCTACGGAGTACATTCAAATTAAATACAACGGTCAATGTATGCAATTAATGCCAAAAAAATATAATAAATAAATATATATATATATATATATATATATATATATATATATATATATATATACACTGCTGGCCACTGTAAATGCAACACCCTGAAGGAAACATGCAAATAACATGAAATTTACAACATGCATTAGCGGAGGTGAGATATGCAAATGATTAGAATTTCAGCGCAGACGCACATCTCGCGCGCCTGTGGCGCCACTTCAAAGCGCTATTTAAGGCTTGGAGATTTCAAGTTCGGCAATTGTGTTTTTCTTGTGGTTTTTTCAAAAAAAACGATCAATTATGTCTCGTCGAAAACAGCGATCATCTTTTGATTAAGTATCCGAGTTCGACAGAGGAAGGATAGTGGCCTACCGAGATTGTGGATTATCTTTCAGGGAAATCGGTAGTCGTGTTGGACGAAACCAAACAACTGTAATGCGGATATGTGATCGTTGGATGCAGGAGGGTACGACGGACCGGCGTGTTCGATCGCATCCACCTCAGCGCACCACTTAACGTGATGACAGGCAAATTGTGCGCATGGCAGTGATGGATCGCTCAGTCACATCACGAACCATAGCACAGCACATGCAGTCTGTAACGCATCATCCAGTGTCTGCGCGTACCATTCGACGCCGTTTACAGCAGAGTGGTCTGTCCGCAAGACGTCCATTGCTTTGTCTACCCTTGACGCAGAACCACAGACGTCTCCGCCGCCAATGGTGCGATGACAGACGGCTGTGGACGGCAGAATGGAATGAAATTGTCTTTACTGACGAATCACGCTTCTGTCTGCAACACCACGATGGTCGCATTCGAGTCTGGAGACACCATGAAGAGAGGATGCTGAACAGCTGCGTTATGCACCGCTACACTGGCCCTGCACCGGGTATTATGGTATGGGGCGGTATTGGATATCACTCTCGCACACCTCTAGTACGCATTGCCGGTACTTTAAACAGCCAGCGCTACATCTCCGAGGTGTTGGAGCCAGTTGTCCTTCCTTACCTTCAGAGCTTTCCCACAGCCATATTTCAACAGGATAATGCGCGACCACACGTGGCACGCATTGTCCAACGGTTCTTCGTCAATCGCCAGATTGAATTGCTTCCCTGGCCGCCTCGCTCTCCGGATCTTTTGCCGATAGAAAACATGTGGTCCATGGTTGCTCTACGATTGACCCAGATTCCATCCCCAGCTGCCACAGCAGATCAACTTTGGCAACGTGTGGAAGCTGCTTGGTCTGCTGTACCCAAGAACTCATTCAAAGTCTCTTTGAATCAATGCCGAGGCGTGTGGCAGCGGTGATCTCCAACAATGGCGGCTACTCTGGCTACTGATTTTGGCAGGAACCACACTTCACAGAAGTCTATAAATTTAATCATTTGATACTTGGTCAACATGTTATCTACAAAATAAATTTTGTTGTGATATCTCTTGTCTTTCTTGGTGTTGCAATTTGGGTGGCCAGCAGTGTATATAATAAATACGACGATCAATGTATACAGTTGATGTTAAAAAAAACAAAAAAATATATTTATAAAAAAATCGTAAGGAATATTTTATAGACAAAATAATGTAGAAGAAAATATTCAAATTAAATCTAATAGGACATACTAAAGAATATAGTACAGTTAATATAGTACAGTTTGAGGAACATATCTTTTACTGTATTTTAATATTTTTTGGATAATATCCAATCGTTTGCCGAATTAGCAAGAAAAAAAATTTTTTTTTGTCTATTTCGTTACTATGCACGTGACGATAAATTTATTTAAAATACCAGATAAAGAAATCACGTGATCTTTAAAAATTCACCAAAAATCAGTAAATGGAGGTAAAGATTCGAAAAAGATTTCACTTTAAACGAATTTTTAGGATCTTTCTCGTGATATAAATTTTATAACCCTCAAATTATTATTTTAAATGCAAACTTTAAAAAAGTTACTAAAACAGCTTAAAAATTGAATTTTCAAAAATCTAAGAAGAATTTTTCAAAAATCTTTCTTAGTACACCCCTATACTATAAGAAGAATCGCCATGCAAAATTTCAGCCCTTTAGGTCCAGCGGTTTGATCTGTGCGTTGTATGTCAGTCAGTTACGGAACTGTTATATATATATATATATATATATATATATATATATATATGTATATATATATACTAGCTGAAAACCCGAGCTTCGCTACAAAGTACATTGAAATCAAATACAACGGTCAATGTATGCAATTAATTCAAAAAAAAAATAAATATATATATATTTATAATAAATACGACGATCAATGTATACAATTGATGTAAAAAAAACATATTTATAAAAAAATCGTAAGGGATATTTTTATAGACAAAATAAAGTCCAATCGTCTGCCGCATTAGCAAGAAAAAAATATTTTTTTGTCTATTTTTTTTTTTTTGCCCGTGACGATAAATTTATTGAAAGTACCAGAAAAAGAAATCACGTGATCAGCATTTAATAAATTTAATTCTAAAAATTAATCTTTAAAAATTCACTAAAAATCAGAAAATGGAGGTAAAAACTCGAAAAAAATTTTATTTTGAAGGAATTTTTATGATCTTTCTCGTGATATAAATTTTATAACCCTCAATGTATTATTTTAATTGCAAACGTAAAAAAAGTTTAAAAAACAGCTTAAAAATTTAATTTTAAAAAATCTAAGAAGAATTTTTGAAAAATCTTTCTTAGTGCACCCCTACACTATTAGAAGAATCGCCATGCAAAATTTCAGCCCTTTAGGTCCAGCGGTTTGGTCTGTGCGTTGTATGTCAGTCAGTCAGTGAATGAATGAATGAATGAGTCAGTTACGGAACTGTTTTATATATATATATATATATATATATATATATATATATATATATATATATATATATATATATATATATATATATATATACATATATATATATATATATATATATATATATATATATATATATATATATATGTATATATATATACATATATATATATATATATATATATATATATATATATATATATATATAACACCAATACATGATGGCAAACCAAATTAATTTACTCCTTACTATCAAGTAACTATATTAAAAATTCCCATGTTTACGCTTCCATTTGATTTAATGAAGAAATGCGCATTTTTTTCAAAAGTTTACATATGTGTGTTGGTATAGTAAATATATAACACTGTAAGACATCTTGAAACAGCATCGGATAAATAATATACATGCTAAAATAAGTCGGAACACAAGATATGGCCACATCATAATCTATCTATATATATAAAATGCGTAGGTATGCGACACAAAAATCAACGATATTTGTACATTCCGAATGGCAACGGCTGCAGCTACCAGATGTAAACATTAGCAGCCATCAGCAATTTGCAACCTCGTGTCAACATGGATTTACGGACTGAAATCAGGAATGCTCGAAAGCGAGTTGCAAGATCAAGTGAAAATTGGGAACAATCTCAAGAAAGAAAGAGCTAAGAAGAAATAATTCAATAAGAGAGAGGCGTGAAAGAGAGCATAAATGATCGCGAGGTTAGGCTTAACCGTCGCCAGCATAGCAACCGACAGCCAGTAAGAGTTAATTTTCTACACTTTTTTCAGTACTTGCTGAATTTTTACTCCTTTTCTTAAGTGAAAATGTTTTTCCACAACAATTTCTTATTTGATGTAATGATAAGTGTAGATATCTTAATTTTGAAAATAGCACATACAGAGAGGAATGTTATTTATAAAATCATATGGTACTATTCCTTACATATATTACTTTCAGCTAGTTGTTTTGCAAAAGAAAATATACTAAAAGTGACCATGCTGGTCGCGCAGCGGCTAGTTGAATAAAATACTGTCCTTGCGATAAACAACAAACATAGATTACCTACCCAACAATAACTTTTAGTTTACAGTTTCCAAATTACATTTAAGAAATAAGTAAGCTATCACAGTATTCCAAGAATAATGCTCAAGTAAATTAACATCAGTGGTAGTAAACACTCACTATTTCAAACTAGATCAACAAATATGACGTCAGCTAAATAAATTTCTTTTTGCAGATATTGTGTTCTCTTCATAACCCCAAATTCAAATCATTAATATAACACAATGCCGTTTTTAATATTTTATTTAACACTTCTTATCTTTTATGTACTCCTTAATAGTCTATTAGTTTAATAAGAAATCAAAATAGACAGTATATTCTTTTTATATACAAATCGTGATACGTTTTAGCATATTTTTACATCAAACATTAATTATCTTCCTTTTAACACTTAAATGGTTTACATTCATCGGAAAATATGCAGCTGATAACATGTATAATTTAATTTCCACCCCATTCTATATAAAAACAGAAAAAAAAAATTAGATTTCCACTGGTATCTACCTTTATAACGTTATGTGTAAGAGCTTGAAAATTAAAAAAAGTTGCTTAAATAATTACTGGTGATATGAATGAGAACAATATGATGGTTATCACGTAATGTAAAGATATAATATCAGATGAATGCACAACAAAACCAATAGTAAATACCTAACCTCTCATTTTACTAAGACCGATTATTCTTACCTTAATACTTATCGTCTGCATTGAAATTTTAGATAATCCCTCAAAACCTTTTGAGTTTTTGTAGATAAAAATATTATATGACAGTACAACAGTATTATCACATGAGCAAATGGGACACCTACGCAGGACTCCAGAGAATTTAGATGTCCACAAAACAGGGAAGATGTTGATGAAAATAATTGGTGTTGTATCAGGTAGTCGTTTGGAATCCTAAGTAAATTGGTTGCCGCACAGCTCCACCTTCTTAACTTGGGTCCTGATTATTACTCAAACTTCCTGTACAATCGGATTTGATAACATAGAAACAAAATCAAAAGTTCGAATAATAACTCACCGTAAAGCTATTGCTTTAACGTGGCATATAAATATAATGCTTATGAGTTAAGGTCAATACCTCTCCAGCAGGCTAAACACTCGTGAGAAAAAAATGGTAATTTTCATCCCGCTTTTGACCAATCATTCGTTTGAGTTTCATGGGTGATGTAGGGGGTACCATCTTAAGTGTGTCCCTCTGAAACAGGAAGAAAGACAAACATCTCACTGGTCGCCTCGCACACAGGCCGCGTTTGTTTATTCTCAGGTAAATAGTAACCCTCTTTTTGTATTAGTGGTGTTGCGAAGTCAGATGTTGATTTCCTCGTACTTGCCTTATGATTTCATCTGACCAAAAGAATTCGATGGAGGACCTCGGATGAAACATTAATTCTCTGACTACCTTGACCTTTCTAACGATTAGCTTTTCTTGCACTAAAAATCGTCTATATACCCTTGAGATCCCGTTTCATGGATTATTCACATCTCTGGCTTCTTCCAACTGTTATTTACCTGCATCCAGTCTACCAATGATTTACCACCACTGGCACTCGCCTAAATGACATCTTTGGGACATATTTAATAACAAATGCTTACTAACTCATATACTTAAAAAACAGCAAAAATATATTACCATGTTCTAGTAAATCTTCTACCTTATTATCTCTGTACTCCTACATACACACAAAATTACAAAGAACTTTTTATCAGTATCAATTTGTTACCTACCATTTCTTTAATTAGGTTTAAATTTTGTACGCCAATGTATTTGGGGCATCAAGGTTACAAGGGGATATTGCATATATTTCATAAAATCAATACATGGATTGAACGAAGTCATCTATGACTGCATCTTTAAGTTATGCTTTCTAATTGAGGAATATCAGGTATGGCTAGACTGGAACATGTCTCGAATCCTCGAATCATGCCGTTACCAGAGAGGTAGACAAGAGAGAAGTCTACCAAGAGGAGATGTTTTCCTCTTGGTAACGGAATTCAGGAATCTTGAGCATCGTTAAGGTGTTTGATCGGGTTGAGATACGGACTTTCGCTAGATAAATCTAATGTTTTGTAAATTTTACTCTTCAAACTAAGACAGAACAAATATTGCTGTTTGCATGGAACCGTTTTACTGAAACAGACGGGGTTTTGTTCCGAAATATTGCCACATCGTTAATTATACGAAATCGTCTAGAATGTTTAAATAACTCTCTGATCTTATGTTTGAGAGCAAAGGACTTGTTCAAGGACTAAGTCTTCTCTGCAGAAACCGCTTCTGACAATATCAGCATCGTCCGCCAAATTTCCCATCAGTCAGCCTGGTCAAACAAAAACGATTCTTTGGTAAACACCATTTTTAAGTACGGCCACCTGACTGGAAAAGTTTGAAGCCTTATTACGCATCTCTTAGACATAAATGCCAGTCATCTAGTGCCTAGCATTCAACTGGCTGAAATGAGGCTTGTGTACAGACAATCTACATGGTTACTTTGCAATAGGCGATAAAAAGGAAGTACGTGATGCATGTCAACCCCCACTTTTCATGCAAGAGATTAAAAAAAAATTCCCCATGTTTGATTTAAACTCTTACAAATCTTGCACAACCAATACTTTATCCTGGACCTGTAACATGCATCCTTTGATGAGTTTTACAGTTACAAATAGTCGTTCTTGTGGTTTAGGATACCTCGGTAGCCAAGTCTAAAGAGATTTTTCTTGAGATTACTTATTAAGCATCTCGTGCAATGATTATTAAGTTTCTACACCCTCCTAAGTCTACCTAAGGAAGACCTCGGCTTATCTTTGGTGGCACCATTAGCCTTCAAACTTTTGAAGAAACCATTCACAAACCTTTTTGAAGTCTCAGAATAACGGCAACAGCATGCACAGATGGTAGCATCCCAGCACTGTTCCTCTCTGAAAGTTCGAAAGTTCACCGGTGCATGTTGTTACTGGTTACAATAAAGTATAAAAATCTTCCAGTCTTCTTACTCATATATAATACTTTTCACACATCATGCTATTTATTTGCTTGTTTAGAGGGGTTCTCTCTCTCTCTCTCTCTCTATATATATATATATATAACTATATAAGTGTATATATATATATATATATATACACTGAAGTGCCACTGAATTAGGGATACCTACCTAGTAACGAGTTGGGCCTCCTCTGGCCTTGATAACGGCTGCCACACGACGAGGCATAGATTCAACAAGTTTCTGGAAACGTTCCACGGGAATGGCTTGCCAAATATTGGCTAAAGCTGTGCAAAATTCAGTAAGGTTCTTTGGTGCTGTGTGATGGCCTTTCACGCCTTGTTCCAAAACATCCCAAAGGATTTAAGTCTGGGCTTCTATGTGGCCAATTCATGACAGAGAAGTCAGAGGAATGCTCATCCAACCAGCCAGTAGCTAACCGGGACTTGTGAGAGGTACAGTTGTCTTGCTGGAAAACTCCATTACCGTGCGGATAACAGAACAGCATAAACGGATGGAGGTGATCACCCAGCAACTCTACGTACCGAATTGCATTGAGGGAGGTTGGTACACGCACCAAAGATCCCAAACTGTGCCATGAAAATGCACCCCAGACCATGATTGAGCCACCATGCGCTTGTACAGTTCCAGCCAGGCATGCAGGATCCATGGCTTCATGAGCCTGACGCCATATTCTCAGCCTCCCGTCGGCGTTAAGTAGTCGGAATCGAGACTCATCACTCCATGCTACTCGTTTCCAGTCCTCTACACTCCAGTCTCTGTGCTCTCTTGCCCAGGCAAGACGTGCAGCCCGATGGCGAGTATAGAGCAATGGTACTCTCGTAGATCGACGGCTCCCGAAACCCATACGGTGAAGCGAGCGTTGCACAGTCCGTTTACTGACTGTACGACTGGCAGTGTCATTAAACTGGGTGGTAATTTGAGCTAATGTTTGGCTTCGCTGGCTACGTACAATACGCCTGAGCCGTCTCTCACCACGCACTGTCAAGGCCAATTGTCCTTTGCAGTTTGCCCGATCGCTAGTTTTTTTTCCACCATCCATGTATTCTTGGTATACTCTTGACACTGTCGACCTTCAAAATCCTAGCTGTCTGACGATTTCGGAAATTGAATGGTCCATGCGTCGCGCACCTACGATTTGTCCGCGATCGAAGGCGTCTAAATCAGGCAGTTTACCCATACTGGCAATTCCAACAACTAATTCAGAACAACCACAGTACGTGCTATATATGCAGTTACCACAGCGCCCTCACTTGCGCATACATGATGCGCAGCGCTACACAATTTGCATAGGCTTTGCTATCCCTAATTCAGTGTATATAAGACAATGTTCATATGTGTGTCCTCTATCGACTAAAAAACTACTGTACCGATTTACACGCGGTTTTTTGCAAAATGGTCCGTGTTTTTCCGAGAAGGTTTAAAGCTATTGAAGTCCTCGATCTGACCAGTAGAAAGAAAGTTAAAATTATTTTTCGTTCGATGTCTGTTCAGATATTATCTATGAACCTTCTATTTTCAAACAAAATATACGGATGGCAGCACCTAACAACCCATGATAGCCACCCCTCTCATGTAGATGTTCAACATTCCTGCGAGGGAGGCGAAGGGTAAGGTCATGACCCCCGAGTCTTGAAGGAGGGAGAGTGTTTTCTGACATCCCACGTAAGAGGACATGCTGTCTGTAAGCTCTGTAAGTTACCAGGAGAAACAGCTACTTACAAATCAATATATACTGTTGTAGATCAAGATGAAGCAGTAAATCAGTGGGGCAACCAGGGGGTGGGCCAAGGGAACCCCCCCCCCAAAGAAATAGAAATTGCATTATGAATATTGAATTTGCATTATAAATATTTTTATCGGGTCAACTCGCCCCCCCCCCCCAAGATTAAATCCTTGGTGCGCCACTGCAGTAAATTATCCAACTGAATTCTTAAATCACATGGTTTATCTGTATTGCTACCACACAACATTAATCTGAAGGTTTGTGTTCCTATCATTCTTCTTAGAAACATTGATATGGTACCAGATTGGTAGTCTAGAGATTATTAAACAATATAATTAAAGCAACAATTTTAAGTGGTAAATTCAATGGAGGGGATGTGCTAATACTACCGATATCAATGATACCAACAGATATGTAATTCCAGTTCAAATGATTGCAATTTCCAATTAAACTGGCTTTTGGAATAACGATAAACAAATCACAAGGTGGGCATTGCAAGTATGTGGATTGAATTCGGAGAATCCATGTTTTCCTGATGGGCAACGTTGCATGCTCCCTTGTAAGAAAATCAAGGGATTCGTTTGTATATGTCCCAAATGGAATCACCAAAAACATTGCATATCCAAGAGCATTGCAATGAACTTAAAATTGAATAAAACAGTAATTACAATTTATGTAATCCGGGGGGCAGCAACACTTTCCCCAGTTTACGGATCACTTCTTCAATCTATTACCTTTTCTGGAAATATGAAAGAAATAATGAAAGATTTGAGAGAAAAAGTTAACATTGGGTTCCCACGACCCTTCCGATTCATTTTGTGTGCGTATGAAAGAAATAATGAATAATTAACGAGGAAACTATCCGTTATATGAAAATGTAACAGAAAAAGTTTTAGATTAGAGCGAATTATTTTATATATCAGGTAGATGCACAAAAAATTTACGAACAATAATCCACAGATTTTTCTATTAAAATTACGACCCCCCTTGTTGTGCATACGTTTTAAGTATGTTCAACTAAACAGAGCCTGATATCTTAACCTGTGATCCATAGACCCCTTGGGGTCCATAAATAAATTTCAGGAGGTTCACGAACTTTGGAGAAGAATTCTACTGCAGGAACTCACTCATGAGAAAGGACACAAATTTCCAAACTTTTCATTAGTAATTAAAATTGATATATGTGTCAAATTTGAAAATTAAAAACCACGTAGTTGCCTGTGAATTTGAATTCAATCAGATGTACAACTGTGCAGTAGTCAATCGCTAAATTGTTTTCTAAGGTGTAACTGTGACAATTATTTCTCTACAGTTTTAGTGTTAATTTTTCCCGTAAATCATTGATTAAATGATTGAATAGTGATATATCCCCGTATATTGTATATACTGCAATTCTGTGTTCAACAATAGCTGTTATAAGTGAGTTGTATGGGTTTTTTTGTAAAATTTTACAAAACTGGTCAATTTAAATTTTGATTCTTTACGCTCTTTGATTTTGATCAAATAAAATTTAGCTTGGGTTATTTGATTTTTTTTCAACCCCAATTTAATTCGAAATTAAATTTTTTTAAAAAGGAAGTATCATGAAGATTACCATCATATGGTTTGTGCTGCATGAAGGAGCGTGACGGAACAGAAAAATCTCAATGTTTTTTGTGCGGAAAAGTTCTAGCCAACGGAAGTATGAAACCAGTAAAACTGATAGAGCTTTCCCAAGTCTCTCCATCTTTAAAGGGCATCTAAAAATCAAGACTTTTTTTGTGCGAGAAAGCTCACTTTCCAAAATCTGGAACGTTACCAAAACTTGGATTTTCTATTTCCCCAAAACCTGTTGTTTAAACATCTTATAAAGTTGCTTATCTCATTGCCAAAGGAAAGAAACCTCATACTATTGGAGAGACTGAGTTAACCCGTGTACGCTGGAAATAGTCAAGTTGGTTCGTGTACTTGAAAAGAGAAAAAAAAAGCTTGAAGCTGTTTCCCTGTCAAATGATGTGATACATTCAATAACAGCTGATATTTCATGCAACATGTGGAAGCATGTCATCGATGAATTTACAGCATCGCAATTTCCATTCAGTATGTAACTGGATGAAACTACAGACATCTCAAATTGTAGTCAACTTTTTATTTCTGTTCGCTGTGTGTTCGCAGATGCCATCAAGAAGGAATTCTTATTTTGTGAGTCTCTACGGAAACTACAAAGGCGGATAACGTTTTGACGTATACACTATATCAATGATATCGACTTAACCTTATTGATCATAGATCTTAAAACAAAATCCTTGCCACAAATAGAGTTTAGTTAAAAAACACTTGGAGAATTCTGGTCTTCCTTGAGAGTAATCTACCCATGTCTTATAAAGCACCTTAGGGTAGCTATAATTCCATTTGCCACAGTATATCTCTGAGAAGCCGGAATTTCCACGCTTGAAACAATCAAGACCAAAAATCAAAGCCATGTTGATATCCAACATGACATACGTGTTGCCTTACCAAAGACAATTAATTCCACAGCTTAATATTCTTATTAAGGTAATGCAGCAACAGCCTTCACACTGATAAGTTTTAAAAATATTTTTGCATCCTTTTATAATTTAATAATACATCATTAAAGCTATGAAAACATTATTACGTGACAAATTTTTATTTTCAATATATTGAAATCTTTTGTAATCATTTGTATTTTATTTATGCATATCCTTCGCATTTTAGAATACGAATATAGTGGAATGTAATAGATTTTTTAAAACTCTTTGTTGGTTTGTTACATTTCCGAATTTTTGTTTGAAACGATTCGTTATATGAGTCTTTATTATCAGAGGTAGGAGTTTATAACTTCCACCAGAATATCAGAGGGGAATTTTTATATTCAATTATTAATTATAATTATTTTCAATTAATTAATTATATTCAATTAATTTTTTTATATTCAATTAATCCTTTTCAATTATCATGCTAGCAAATTGCATGATAATTGAAAAATTTATAAAATAATACGATTTGATTGAATCTTTAGCATTACTTTTATAGTTTTATTTCATAAAATTACCTTCAATTTTTTATAAGAAGGGTTTATAATCAAAGCTTTAATGATAAGGCCTTAAAAAATTTCTTTTTTCCGGATCTACTCGTCAAAAGACTACGGATTCATTTGCTATAAAAAGATTTCATGACTTGGACTGTCGTTATCAGTGAAAGTATAAAAAATCGATGTTTTTTGTATCAAATTCCAAATATTTTTCAGTGAGTATGTGTTTAAACATTTTTGTTTGCTAAATCATGTCATATTTTATCGTAACTCATAATTCAACTTCTCTAAAAAGCTAAATACAGCCATTTAAGTTAGGAGCAGGAAATATTTATTAAGTGAAACATTTATTACCCATTATAAAATTTTTTAGCATGCTACAAACTTAAAGGGATAGTCCGATGCTCATTAGTGTTTAATGAGATTTGTTCAATCTAATGGAACTTTTGCTTCTTAGAGATCATATTTTACCCTTTTCTATTTTAAAAACGAGCGTTCTCATTGATGACAGCAGTAAGTAACAAACGAATCTCAAATCATTTTCTACTACTGAAAACCATCACTAAAGAATTTTATGTTATGAAACAGTACAAATGCAACTCTACAAAGGTTGAATGAGCACCACTGAAAAAATCAGTATGTTCCTAACAGTTCGGTAAACAGCACAAATTCTCCTTATGGCCTTTTTTTGCAAATTTTGAGGATATTATTCAATAAGATTTGATCGCTTCTTTACTGTCTCCCTAAATGTAAACGACTATTACCATTGAAACGTCAAATGCACCAATGACCTTTCGATAAACCTTCCGTCGTTTTGAAAAACGCCAAAAAGAAAGTTGTCAACAATGGAATGGAAGAAATGTTGGACTTTTACACTACTGAGAACTCAGCTGAGATCCAAATAGTTTATTAAGAGTTCTTGAAAATGTGAAATCATCTCACCAGTGACGAACGCAGGGGGGGGGGGGTTGACCCCCCCATTGGTTCTGATTACATATATTATTTAATTAGGTTTAAGCTTTGCACTGATTGCTCAAACCTATACTTTCATAGTAACCCCCCTCCCCGCTTTGAAAATTTCTGCGTACGCTGCTGTATCTCACGTGTTATTTCGCTCGTGTTCTCTTTATTTCTCTTTTTAGTCTTGATTCTCAGTCTTATCCTTGGATTTATACCTAGTGCCTGAAAAAGAATATCACTTAACTTAAATACACCCTACAAAGTATCAATAGAATAGACTAGCTGCGTTCGAATCTTTGTCAGAATATTATAAATAAGCACCTTTTATCTGAAAAGTCGTAACATTTGATCCCACAGTTTGAGGAAGCAGTTTAGCACTATTACCTACTTTATCCAGAAACTTTTCAAATCTATCATGAGGTCCAGATTTCAAAACATAGTAAACAGTCATAGTCATCTGATTCCCGTTAATAAATCAGGCTTATAATACAGGGTAATTTAATAATACTTGATTTTCTTCAGTTTTAATATGATCGAGTATGTTGGATCCAATTAGGTTGCTAAATGACTCATACTGTTTTAGATAGGTACTATCTTCACGTAATTTGTTTGTATCAGTGTTGTGCTACGAAAAGGTCGGTCCTGGACAAGTATGCTAACAAACATCAGTAATTTCTACTATGATGGGATCGAAAAGTTTCATTACTGCTCAATACATGACCATCAAAAGGGGTTTTTCATTTCGTTATAAACTAAACAAATTCAATAATCCGTTCTAGTAGTGAACGCTTTTACTTTCGTTCAGTGTCCTTTATTTTGACTTATTAGAAATCGAAACTCTTAGTTTTGATTTTGGTGTATCGACAAAGAAATTAAAAACTTTGTAGGGCAACCTAACACACGCAGCACCTCATTCTCAGCGAACACGCTTGAGCTTGCCTGGAGAAGCAAAAGATTAGTGGGAATGAAGGACTGTTAAGAATACCCGGCACTGTGAGCTTTAAGGGCTGGTATAAGACCTAGGAATCCAGAAAGACTTTTCCCCCGGACCGGCATCAGCTCTCTACGCACCTAACGCTGAGACATCGGAGGAAATTGTCTAATGATTGCTCATGTTTTTGGCAATAGAAGAAAAGCTTTCGTATATTATAACGTGTAATTGTAACTTATACACAATGGAACTTATTAATATAAGGAAATTATACACTGAAGAGAAAAATTAGGAAAGTGTTTCCGACCGGTCAGGTGAAAACTTTTGCCTCACTACTAAATGCAATGCTAAGTTAGCTACGTAATGAGCTGCAATAGATAATATTGTAAATGAATGGGTATTACGTCTGTCTGATCTATTATTATACTGTATATTACATGAATTTTGCTTTTCCAGCTGAAAAACTAAAACTAT
Organism: Dolomedes plantarius; assembly: GCA_907164885.2. Taxonomy (NCBI): domain Eukaryota; kingdom Metazoa; phylum Arthropoda; class Arachnida; order Araneae; family Dolomedidae; genus Dolomedes; species Dolomedes plantarius. The sequence goes on along the minus strand of OU015501.1, from coordinate 49,675,122 downwards.
GTAGTACTATGTTTTTCGTTAATACTGTAAATGTGAATATTTTTTATTAAGTAAAAAAATAATATTTTCTTCTTGTCATTAAATGATATTTTAATAATAACTCTTCCACAGTAGTTTCTTGCAACCGCTTCGTAATTATTTTATTTATAATAACAATATCCAGGGTAGATAATCGCACATGCGCAGTAAGTAAAATAAAGCATTCGGTGAAAAGGTGTAGAAGAGAAAGAGTCTTGAATACACAAATCAGTGCCAAGAGTCGAAGTATCAACAAATTGTATGAGATAAGTGTATTTCGCGTATCTCGTGGTGGCAGTACGCTACGTAGTTTCGGTAAAAAAAATTATTGACAAAACATAATATAGTGTATGCTAAGTAATACAATAAAATATAAATATATTGAAGCAAACACAAGAACTTAGTTTTGTTGTAGCCGTTCCCTAAAGCTAATGTTGATTTAAGAACAGAACAACGTTGAAATCTCAGGAAGCACGTTTCGCCATATGGCTGATACGATAAGAAGCTTTTAAACGTAACATTTTTGTGTTATTTAAGAGGTAAGACTTGTTTATCAATTTCTGTTATTCATATATTATTTCTGGAAATTAATAATAATTCTTTTCGAGTTGCTTAAAAATTGTGTTATTTTCTGCCTCACTCATGGCTGTTCTCAAACCATAGGGGCTCGCGTTTTTAACTAGATGTATATTCGTATTTTATGCGTGTAAATTCGCCAACTCGTGTTTATTGTAATATTTGCTAAAATAATGGGACAATTTTAAAATTGTCGATTATTTAATGTGACGAGGTATATAATGTGTGCATCTTGTACTACGTTTTCATGCTGTCGCGTGGTTTGCTGTCGGTAATAGAAGCTAGCGTTTAGTAAAGTTTGTACGGTGAACACGGCGCGTGTTTACCGTACTCTTTTGTGTTAAGTTTGTAACGTATTATATAAGCACTTTGTGTTTTTAAAGAATACAAAATTTGAATTATTTCTTATATTATTTACGGCGTAAGAGTGTTATTAAAATTTTCTTAGCAAGTTTAAAACTTTAATACCTTTAAATCTCTCCAACGGTAAACAATGATATTATATCTGGTTTAGCTGTGTACTTAAATTTGAACTACAGTTTGTTTACACCTGTCGTTTCATTGTTTACAACCTGTCTTTTCACTCTTATTATTTCAATATTTGTTTGTTTAACTTAAGCACAGTAATAATATTCACAGCGGGAGCAGCGTGGTTCAGTTATATAAAGTTTAAGCCAATGTTTCTGACTTAAAAAAAACAAAAACTAAGAGTAATGTAAAAAAAAAAATAGAGTAATGTAGCAAAATAATTTACTTGAAGCAAATTGATAAACTTTTCATTTTTTGTGGGCTGTAAATAAATAGTTGATTGCCATGAATTAAAGTTTTTAATTATGTAAATATCCCCCTCCCCGCCCTTTTTTTTTTTTTACGCATCATAACCATATTACAGTCAACGGGGGTTGTGGCGATGAAATAAATTTTATATATTTAATTTGTAGATGTTTAGCAATGCCTTAATTTTATATTGTAAAGTATTGCATATAGGGTTATTAATAGCTTTTGCCATTAATTTATTATTTCACTTTTTTTTTTTTTGCCTAATAAACTTTTTAGATTGTTTAAAATCGTATTATTTCTGCAATAAAATTTTTGGAAGGTATTTGGTTAGCCACTAGTAAAGTATATTCATTTGCTAAGCTCGTATAATTTTTTTGTAGTATACATGTTTTGTCTTTCACCTTTGTCTAAGTATATGATTAGTTAAGATTACTTAAAACTTAATAAATTTCTTTATGGAAAGAAAATAGTTTTTGAACCAAAGATTTTCAAATTTATTTGGGATAGCTCATTTTATGCCTTATATGTGGATTTTAAAAAATGTATTTAATGTTATTGGATCTCTTGCAATAATTTAAGTGTTCATTCTTTCCCATTTAATTCCCTGAGTTGTTTTGAAGCATAATCATCGACTAAAACTGTATTTCATTTATGAAATTTGTATCATTGCTAATTTAAAAAAAAAAAAAATCTTTGCAAAAGATTAAATAGCCAAGTCATAGCTTTCACTTTCTTGCTTGTTACGATATTTTTTTAATTATAAAATCCACCCTCTTTTTGTCTGAGAGTGCCAGTATTATACTTATTACTCTTGATTATATGTGTTATATAAGTCCAATTATAAGTAAATATGTGTCATGCCTAATGTATCTGTTACGCTCTCTTATTAATTTTTTCTTGATCTGTTGTTTCATCTGAAGTTAAAGGGAATTGAATAGATTCATGCTATTCAAGATAGCCTGTCATTTAAAAAATTGTAACTTTTTTTGTAAACCCTTTAGTAACATAATCCATGTTGTAAATAGACATCTGATTTTCGACTTGAGAAGGAAAAAAAAATATGAAACAAATCAATACATTTAAATCATGGAAAATATTTCAAAGTGGGTTTTAATTTCATGCAATCTTTTCCTCTCAATCTGAATAACTGTGACTGTTAGAGCTAAGGCTTTAATATTTTAATGAGATAATTTTGCTTATTCTATAAAATTGCTACATTTACTCATAAGAGAGAAAGGTATAACCATAGAAGTTTCAAAATTGCCCCCCCCTACTCACACATCTTTTTTTTTTATCTAGATTTGTCTGTATTTTTCATCGATGTGTTTATCAGAATCACAAATTGATACAAGGGCTACTCTTATGTATGAACCATTAATAGGAAATTAAAGCTGTTTGTAAATTTGTGCTTGAATTTAAAACTATGTCCCATTTAAAAAAAAAAAAAAAAAAAAAAAAAAAAATGTCTCCCGCATGAGAAACATGGGAAATTACATATTTAGATGTACTTTTTGATGTGTAAACACTGGTGTTTATTATTATGGAAAATCTATGATTGCTGATTGATTAGTTTCATGTTTATGCATGCTGTTTCTAAAATTTAGGTTGTTGATTGTAAGTTAATAAAGGGATTAAAGGCTATTTTTTGTCAAAAATATCACTATATCTACTAAAAGTATATTATGACTAGATATTAAGAGTGTATCATGTTGCTATTGCGGAGGCACCTGTCTAGAGACATTTGTGCTAAATATTGCTAGATTTGTTGGTTTTTTTCTAATGGAAGCATCATGTAGGTGAACTAGCACTACCTTAATGATCTTTAAAAGATGACGCTAATGCTTTAAAAACTTAACAAATTATCTCATATTATCGTAGTCAAGAAACCATGCCAAAAAGATATTTAACATCATACTTTCTGATTAGTATCTGGTTTATTTTGTGATGAGTTAAATGATTTCAGTGTTTTAATTTATCAATCTTAATGAATCCATTGTATTTTACAGACAGTTTTAATGGTTTTTTTAAATAAAATCTTTAATAATTTAATAATTCAGAATAGAGCCGGAAAGAGCACAGAAAATGTCACTCTCAATCAACCATTCTTGATGAGAAAATAATTTTATGCTTTTAATCCGATCAATGATACCAAATATATTCTAAATAATTACATGCTAAGTGTCATATGAAGTACTTAAGCTGTGTGTTAATGAGTAATGCATAAATTTCCAGTTGTAGAAAAATTGAGTTGTGTGTATTTGTATATCATAATAGTTTTATAAAATTAAATAAGAATATTTGTAATTGTCAATAAATAGCAACCAAGTAATGCTACCATTTTAAAACATAAATTTTGTTAATTTACACATTGTTACTAGTATAATATTCAAATGACCCATGTTCAAAGTTGTAATCAGTTTATTAAATGTTAGAAAATACACAGCATAATTTACTGAATGGCAGTTTTTATGGTTTGTTCTCTTTATATCGGCATCTAAATCAGGGCCAGTCATTTTGAAATTTCAAGTGAAAGACAAAGCGTATCATAAGTTGAACTTTAAAAAAAAGTTATTTAGTAGGTTGCTGCTTTTTTTTATATTGGCTTTCTAAGACAGCATATTTATGATATTATCCGGTGAGCTAGTCTACCACCAGAACCTTTACTTGGTGTGGTAGACTACCACCAATTACACAGGTATAGACCTCTCTGGTTTTTCAGTATTTAAATTTTTCCTATTTTTTTTTCTCTTGATTAATTCTGAAATTTCTGTAATTTTTATTTCTTTTGGTTGGATTTTTACATTTGTTATAACATCTAATATTTCTTAGTTATAAAATTCTCTTCCTTAAACCAGGAATTTAAATTGTTTTTTCTTGTATTTTCAAATTATTGTAGGCATTATCAGACATAAATGCTTTTAAGTTGAGAGTAACAAAAGTTTACTACTTAAATGTTAATTGTCAATTTGATTTGACGTATAAAGCTGCCTGTTAATTTGTTGAATCTCAAGTTATGTAAATAGTGTTTGTAGGAAAAATCTTAATTCATATAATTAAAATTTTTGCAGGCAAGAAGTGTGCTTCTTGAACTATCAAGATGCAAGCTCAGGATGTTGTGGAGGCATCCAAGGTATTGTGTACATTTTCTTTACATATTTCTAGCATAAAGGAGTAGTAAAAATTTAATTAATTTTGCTATAAATAAAAATGACTCCCCTAATTATGTATGTGTTGCACATATTTTTGTGCTTCAGCTTTTAATGTATATTTTTTATTCTTGTATATCATTTATTTTAAATGTTGTGCTAGTAGCTGATCAGGAAGGGATAAAAATGTAGCTCAATATTTTCTACCTTACCTGAATACTAAGATTTTTCATAACTGGAAAAGACCAATGCACTACCTCTAGGCTACCTCAGGTCTGATGAAGGGCTTAATATTAAAAACTGCACTACTTCCCTTCATCCTATCTTTTTTTTAGCAAAAAAAAAAAATTAGAACTTTGATGTTTCCTCCTTTTTTTTTTTTTTTTTTTTTTTTTTTTTTTTTTTTTTTTTTTTTTAAAGTGCTTTGATGTTTTCCGTTCAAACATGGTGTCAGTCTAGTTGTTTAATTGATAAACAGTTTTGAAAATGGTTTATTTGGCATGTCATACCTTGTATGAAAAATGCTTACACCTCATATTACCCATACATAAGCTGTTCTCTTTTTGGACAGCTGTAAAATTAAAATGCTTAAAATATGGTTTCTGGAAACATTTTTGCTACTCATGCATCATTTATATTGCTGCAAATAATTTCGAAAGGAAATAATAGCTATGGCCAGTCAAGGCTAGGTGTACATCAGTATAGAAAGCAAATTCATTTTACTCTACAGAGTTTAGCTGACTTACCAATAGATGGCAATCTAGATACAATAATTTGATCATAGTTATCTAGATTAGTTAGTGTTTATATAAAGTTGTATGCTCTTCCCTTTAAAAACAAAGAAAAGTTCAAAATTTAATATGTGGTTATGTGTTACTATTGTTGTTTAGTACCCAGTTCTTAATGCGAACGTGACCACTGCTGTAAAATTAATAAAGATGAGAGTAAAATATCAATTCTCGATTATCCGTGGGAGTTTCGTATTATGAGCAACTAGCCTGTGAGGTTAGATTTTTTGTGCTGGTCTTGATTTATCTAAATTGCTAGGAAAAAATAGCGAAGCCTTTTTATGTATGACTAGCTGAATACCCTTGCTTCGCTATGGAGTACTTTCAAATTAAATACAACATTGAATATATGCAGTTAATGCCAAAATATATATATTTATTAAAAAAATCTTAACGGATATTTTTATAGACAAAATAATGTAGAAGAAAATATTCAAATTCAATACAACGGTCAATATGTGCAATTAATTTGCATGTTTAATGTCCATAAAACATACTAATTTGAAATAAATTTTTAAAAAACTTCTATCCAAATAGTCTAGTGGTTAAATTTTATCTTTTACTGTATTTTAATTTTTTTTGTCAATTTATTTCATTGTTATGCACGTGACAATAAATTAATTTAAAGTATCACAAAAAGGAAAGAAACCACATGATCAGTATTTAATAAATTAAATTCTAAAAATTAATCTTTAAAAATTCACCAAAAATCAGAAAATGGGGGGTAAAGATTAAAAAAAATTTCATTTTAAAGGAATTATGATCTTTCTCGGGATATAAATTTTATAACCCTCAGATTATTATTTTAAATGCAAACTTTAAAGAATGTTACACAAATGGCATAAAAATTCAATTTTTAAAAAATCTAAGAATTTTTCAAAAATCTTTCTTACTGTACCCCTACACTATTAGAAGAATCACGATGCAAAATTTCAGCCTTTTAGGTCCAGTAGTTTAGTCTGTACATTATCTGTCTGACAGTCAGTCAGTCACAGAACTGTTATATATATGTAGATGAGTGGAAAATGCTTATTTAGTTTTAAAATGGTTTTCCATAAATTTATTACTATTTATGATTATATAATGTTAAACCTCATAGACTAGATGTGTAAAAACTTGACAATTTTTCTATCCTTTATCCCTTTTATCTGGAAAAAAAAAGAAGAAAATCAATACAAATAACTTTGTATAGTCAAAGCAAACAAACTGTGCACATATTTATAAAATGCAAGACCACCCTGCTGGCATTCAGTACCTGTCTCTGGGTTCAAGTCCTTCTCTTAGCATGGACATTTGTAGCCGTTCAAAAGTAGCTTTAAGTAAGTCTCAGTCTAATTAGCCCTCATGTAGCAGAAAGTTGACTGTGATGCTCCTAACCAAACCAAGCAAGACCACCCTGGGTGGTAGAGTACAATATTGAATCTTTATTTCTTTTTAAGTTTTGTCCTATGTTTTGTTTTTCTCAGCTGATTTGGAGACTGTTAGTTCTAAAATCAGTTTTGATTGTTAAAATTTAAAAGTTTGAGTCATAAAGCTTCAGAAATTATTCAATAATAACATTTTCTCCCCCTCACTTATTGCAACAAATTTAAACAATGTATGAGATTTCATACTCATTACCTATAGCCTGCAGGAATCTTTTCTGAATTTTTCCCCATAATGTACATAATAGAAAATTATTTTTATTTGTAATAATAAATATTCAAGAAATACCATCAGCTTTCAGAAATTTTACTTTGACATTCTATGTCATTATATAATGTGATATCCAAGAAATCACAATTGACAACAGATTTTATGTCTGTACTCCACTACAGTTTCATGCTAAATTGTCACGATTAACCATTTTATTTTCTCATGATTTCATTCACATATTAAAATTGAGTAAGTAAATATTTTAAGTGGAATTTTTTTCATATCAACCATTATGTGTATTTGCTGTTATTTATGTACCCATTTAAAAGCCTGCATTATGTTATCCAATATGGCTTCTAATATCCACAATAAAAACAAGGCAACTAGTTTCAAGCTAATTAATACAGTTTATCATGCCAAAGACCATTAGACATGATTGTTGCCATGGAATATTCATAAATGCCCTAAATACTATTGATTTGGGAATTTTCCATGGAGACAAATCACAGCTGATCTCCATTACCTGATGATGTATTAATTATTTCAAAATTGCTTTTATTGTAAAGGTTTAGGACACTGTATTTTTCTGTTATGGCATTTTGTTATTTGATGTGCTTAGATCTTGCTCAATGACTCATTCTATTCTCATTTCAATAAGCTCTCAGAAGCATAATTGATTAGTAATTATTTTGTGGAGAAGACAAATTGCATATTATCCAGCTAGATTGTTACTAATGTGCAAATGCTATGTGGTCAATTAATCTTATTATTAAATGTTATACAAGATAAAGAAAAGCTGCAGCTTACTCCAAAATAAAATTTACACATATTTCTAAATCTTACTGGCTGGGGAGCAATTATAAAAGTTTCATTTTTATATTTTTTCCCTTATAACAGAGAACTTTCCCTTATCCATGAAACTTTGAACTTGGAAATGTACTGACTGTTAAGTTATTAGGAATTTTTTCCTCATGCCCAGCTTTGTAACTCCAGTGTGTAATTTATTATCAACTTAAATAATAATAATAATTAAGGTATGTTATTTACTAATTTGTAATATGTACTAGATAATCTACTTATTCAGTTTCAAGTTAATTTTTCAAACCACTGTGTGTGAAATGCTTCAAAAAGATATTTCTAATGCAGTCGGTCTTTCACATTTGTAAATGTCAAATACTTTGGGCTAGTAATGGAAAAAAATGGGAAGAATTTTAATTGTGAGATGAATTATTTTGTACTTAGTTATACCAGGAATTTTAATAAAAAAAAAAACTGAGTAGTATAAATTTTTTTTGAAAAATAGATTTATTCTCTTGAAAAATTCTCTATATTCATTAATACTTATATGCAGTGTTTTGAATTTTAATGAAGTCATGTATACATAAATTAAGATTTATTAAAAGATTTGAAAATTTAGGATGTTTAATCCTAAAGTAATTTTTACTTTTTAGTCAAGGAAAAATTTAAACTTCAAAATATTTAGAGTGATAAAGTTCTTTAATAAAAACGTGAGCAAAGGATGAAAAGTAAATTTAAAACTGTACAAAATTCAGATAAGAGGATTGCTAACCAATTTTTTTTTTCAAAATCTGAATGAAATATTTTTTTAGTCATTTCTTTTCCATCCTGTTTCCCAGTTAATACCAGGATTCACATAACTGAGCTGTAAACATTTCCAGAACACTTTTTCTAATTATAGAAAATGTATTATACCAAATTTTTAAACGGCACCAAAATGGTATCGTGCCACAGGCACCACTTATGCTTGCTACGTCACTTGATCAGTATGACAGATGAAGTGACAGTATAAGATTTTAGCGGTAATGAAGAAATTTGAAATATCTTAAATAAGAGTGCACCTTTATGATTTTTATATTAATAGACATTGATAGGCTTAAAATTACTCATTGTGGATTTAATGTTTAAATTCTCTCTTCATGAATTACTAAACATTAATTTGTGATATTTATTGCAATTTTATGAATATTTCTGAAATTTTTTCTTTATGTATTTTGTAAATTTTAACTACACTATCATTTTAACTATATTAAGAAACAACTTTAATTTTGAAATATCTAGATATTGTATTAAGTAAATAGTTGTGAACTATTTAAAAGTAAGAATGAGAGCATCCTTGCTAAAAAACTTTAAAAAGATTGTGAAAAAAAGGTGATGAGGGATTTTTTGTTTATTTTATGTATTTTAAATTATGAACCATCTTTCTAACAAGGGGCTTGAGAGACAGTAAGGGAACTGGTGCACAATCATTTTGAATGTGCATGTATCTCTCTGTGTTTACAATTAAAGGACCAGGCCCTTCCCAACTGAAGCAGCCCCCTATCATCACAGATACCTAACTAAAATTCACAGTTAGTACTATACAGTGAAGCCAAAATTATTTTTCTGCATTATCCATGTATAAATTGGAAGAGTATTTCAGAAGAGCGACAGTAACAGACCTTTCTCAGTTGCATCCCACCTCCCCATTACCCTGTGTAAGTCTTAAGTTCAGTTCTCCGCCCCCCCCCCCTTTTTTTTTTGTCTGTCGTAGTTAGTGCTGATGAGGTCTAAAACTCATGCAGGCTGTCTTTGTCATGTTAATGTGACTTTAATTCCGTGTTAGGTAATAATGTATTTGCTTTAAAATTGAAATCTTATCTGAAAATTTGAATGTGTTTTTAGATGTTTGTTTTAGTAAGGATTTTAGAATCAAACTTTGCAGGCTTTTGCTCTGGGAATTATATTTTAATATCTGTTAGTGTAAATCATTTAACTTACCACTTGTTTTACATAATGTTACTCTGAAAATGATTTTTATCTTTGATAAATAGCATTTTGATTAGCATCTAAATGTTTGAAGATAAATTAAAATTGTCTTTATGAAAAAAAAATTATTTAGTTGATAGGCTATGATTTTTAGAAAACTATTTTGGTAAGACTGTGTTTGTTACACAGAGCAATTGAATCGGCAGTTTAAAGAAGGGAACAAGTGCCAAAAAATTGATTTTTTTTCTATTTTTGGGGGGGGAGGGGGAGGATACTGTTATTTACATATAGAGCTCCTTGTAAGCTATAAAAGGCACTGGAATATCGGGTGAATGTAAAGAATCTTGTATAAAAGTTAAGTTAAGAAAAATGATAAATAAGACAGCTTAAAGTTTTTTTAAAATTTCCCCAAAAAACAGTTTTTGGATTTCTTCCCTTCTTCAAACTGTCAGTTCAACTATGTTTAACTGTAAGTCTGCGATTCTAGCATCATAGATCCATATTTATGTACTCTTTCGACTTCTATAAGCCAAACTGTTAAGTCTTTTTGCTACTAAATAACCTATATTTTTCAAACATTTATGCATTAAAAATTATTTGTAAGTGTACTTAGTATATAAACTAATCTTTCTAGGATGATACAAAATCTCTTAGTGAGTGGCCTACTTTAGGAGAAGTTCATATGAATGAGGTATGTAGCTATGATTTGTGATTTGCATGTTTTCTATTTAAATATATAATCATACTAAAAGGAAAGCATTAGTTGACATGACTATTCCTATTTTTTTTTTCCTGCTGTATTACTGCCTATAAAATAAAAGTATTAAATTTAGAGAATTTTGGTTATCTGAAATTATTTCTTGAAATTATATCTGAAATTATCTGGTATTTTTTAAATTGATGAATACTGCATGTGTTTAATTCAGTAATTAAAAGCTATCTGTGTGTTAAAGCTAAGTATGTTTATAGTAAATGCTGCATATATATTTTTATACTCTGAAAATATTTGAAGAGAATTGTATAACTGTCTAGTGCTTTTCTATGCCTGTTGTCAAATAGTAGACTCACTTGACATGTGTCACCCAACTTGTGAAAACAAAAACTTGTAATCCTTTTAAAAAAGCAGTGGAATGAATGTGTTGTGTTGAAAATTTTTTTGTGTGTTGATAATATTATTATTATTATTATTTTTTAAGTAGCCAGAAATAATTTATTAGCTAAAATGAAAAAAAATTGTTGTGAGCCACTGTTATCTTTGAGAAGAAAAAGAATGCAGTAGATAATCTTTTCTTGGTTGTTTTTCTTAGTTATAGATCAATGTCAAAATCCCTAGAACTCTGTAAATGAAAATAATGCTGAAAATTTGGAGTTATTATTAGGCTCAGCCTAAATTTCATTTCTCTTCTCTTTTTAATCTTTTTTTTCTTTTCTCAGAGGAAAGTAATTACCATGGGTTAAGTAATTTTGCCTGAGGTAAACTGTGTCTTATAAAATGCTCATTTTAAATCAATATCAAAAGGTTTTTTAAACTTAGTATAAAGTAATGTGGAATTAAACGTGTTTTTTAAATTTTTACTAAATCTTAAAATTTATTTTTAAAAATTTTGATCATTTTGTTGAATTATGGCTCTTTGTTTAAATATTTTATCATATTTATATAGATGAGCAGAATTATTAGGAGTTTATAAAAATCAGTGGTGTGGTAATTTATATTGAATTTTATGCATTAGTGGTTACTTGGTATCATTATGATATCCAAAGCAAGTATCTGGGCATATAAGCTTCTCATACATTTTTTTTTGGTGGGGGGAGGATACTGAAAATTCAGTTTTTGCATGTCTTTCATTCACAATTTCTCGGATAAATACAATATTTTGAGCCTTAAAGGGGGCAGCAGCAGCTTAAGATTGCTGTTAAAAATAAAAAACAAGGTTTCAGTAATTTTAGAGCCATATTTTTCAAAATGTAATCTTCAGTATTGAATTATTTGTATAAGAACTCTATAAGATTTGGCTATTGATTCCAGTGATATCATTATTTTAAAGAAAATTCTTACCTGTTATCCCCAGTTAATACTGAAAACTGAGTATTCACCTTTTAGCGCATCAACAGTATCAACTACTATTTGTTAAATTTTGGAATGGAGTAATCTGTGGTGTATCAAGAACTTCGAATTCATCGGTAATAATATTAACTAGACATAAGTAACCTGCTATTCTTCGGATACACAATATGATGGTGTCTACTGAAACTACTATACTTGTCTCCTTTTAGTGTTAAAAAATTGGAGTTAATCTTTTTTAGTTTTACTAAGAGCACCAGCAGTAGTGATTTTCTGCAGAATAAGTTCTTTTGCCAGTGGATATAATTTAAATGGTAAGCCATTGTAACATTTTGGGCAGCATACGAAATTGAGAAAACAATGATGAAATATCCTTTTAGCACTATTCTTAAGATCGTAAGAACTTTACATTGCTTTTCTCCTTATATCTTAGTTTATAGTATTAAATAAGAGAATTAGCCAAAGGGTATATTTTAATTCCATATTTTACAGTTTGTTTACTGTGTATTATCTAAATTTTTAGCGATTCTGATAAGTTATTTCATGAAGAGTTGAATTATCACCAATTTGCTGATATTAGTTCTGATGTAGCATGTACTTTTTTATAAATCTTGTCACAAAAAATCCTCCTTTGTGCATAATTTTTAAAATTTTCAGCAAAGAAAATGTTGGTGCCATGTACAAATTTGTTTATCCTATTAATCCAAAAAATAGTTTCCTGAAATGGATTCTGGGTGTTCAATTATGTACCACTCACTTCACTCATGGCACAAGGTCATATATTGAGCTTTTTTTAAGTTAGTACTCTAGAATAAGAGGTGTGTGAAAAATTTTATGTAGGTATGTCCGTGCCTGAAATTTGTGAGCTGAGAAAACACATCTAAGTCTGTTAAAATTGTAGAATACATATTTCAGACTAATCTGTTAACTTTTATGTTTAAAAATTAAAAAGGGTGGGCTTTGGCATAGCTTTCACCAAAGAATGTAAAGAAATATAGCTTAAGGGATCTCATAAGAGGAAGAGAGTTAATATCTCTTTGATTTGAGCAAAATAAAGACTTGTTACTCTGTCACAAAATAATCCCAATTTATCTTTTTTCAGCGTGGTTATTGTAATAAATGATATTCTTGTTTACTTATGTAAAACATGAAAATACTTTGCATTATGTATTCTAAATTAAGAACTGAAATGCATAGTGATGTAAACTGGTTGTTTACTCAAATTTCTTATTATAGAAACAAGCATCTAGTTCAAGTACAACTTTGCCAACTAAAATATCCAAAGAAAATGGCTCCAATGATGGTGACAAAGATGACGACTCTGCCAAAGAAAATCAAGAATTATTGAAACCAAATAATATTCCCCAAGTTCGTAAGAAAGGTAAATATTTTCTCTGAATTAATACATTATTCAAAATACACTGCTATGTTGGCTACTTTAAAGTTTTTAACCTTGTCAAATATTTATCTCCTAGGGTCAAAGCAAAGATGGGTGCCTTTAGAAGTAGAACCTCTTAAACCAGACAAGAAGAAAAATAATCGCGGTGGAAAGCAAGGAAACCACAAAGATGATGCCAACAGTAATGACAAAAAGAAATCTGATGACTCAAAAAAAGCAGCTGGTAAGCTCTTTCCTTTTCTTCCACACCCTTCCCCTGATTACTTTAGAGCAAACTGATATTTATTCTTAATTTGACCTGTGGTATGTTTACTTAATTGGTCTGAGTGGGTTATGTTCATATTTATACTTGAAATATTTTTTCTGTGTGTGGGAGGAGAGATTTATGAAATGACGAATATAATGTGATTAACCAAATTTATATTTTCCTGACAAATCAAACCTATCATAGCATGTAACAATGAATAATGTTAAGAGATTTTATTCTAGGTTAAGTTCTATTTTCTTTCCCTCTCATTTTATGAGTGTCTGAATTTAAACTATTATTTTTTATTAGCTTATTACTTTCTTAAAGAAATTTGTTCTTACAAGAACTAACCATAAATAACCATTAAATTTCCTGAGGTCGAATGGTTTTTACTGAATGTAGATAATCACATTGTTCTGTTTGAAGTCTATTATTCAAACCTTTCTCTCAACTGAAATTGGTTATTTATTATACTTTAAATATTCTTATCGTATACTAAATTAAATATAATATACCTTCCTTCAGAAGTAGCCTTCAATATAAGGCATCCATCCGTCTGTCATATTGCCCCTGATGTGTTTCTCTGCTTTGAATCTTCCCCTATATTTTCATATGCTGTAGGAAAGTATACTTCAAATATATTTTCTTAGTATTGTAATGACAATGTTGATTACTTTATTTTTTAAGTTAATTTCCTTTTTATCTCACAGATAACAGGAAGGACAGATCCTATGGTCAGAAATCAAGGGGGAAAAAATCTCGTGGATTTTCTAGTGAGTGGAAATTGAAGCAAAGAGGTTAGAAATGTTGCATATGAGATAGATTTTTTGTTCAATATTTTTGCTATTTAAGTCAATCGTGTGACATCTGTTGGGTAAATTATTATAAGAGCTTAGTTTTAAAGCCTAATATGTTTTAGAATAATCTAATGTTAAATTTTAATTTAAAGTCTATTTTACATGGCAATATTCTAACCTTTTTTATTTTCATTTTGAAGTATTTTTGTGGGAGGTATGTTTAAACAAGGTATTTTATTGTCTTTATGAGTTTCCTGATTTATTTTTATGAATAATAGTGTGGTAAAATTGCTTTTGTAAAGGACAATGTTATTTGAATGGTTAATTAGAGGATAAAGTAGTTTTGCATGTGATACATGGAATTACAGTGGTTAGTGACCTTCTCTGTTGTAGAATCTATCTTAAAAGTGCAAAAAAAATTGGCTTTGTTTTAATTTTTATTATGGAGCTAATAAATCATGTTTTCTGAAATATGTTGCAGATCATTAACCCCTTAACTGCCATGGCGTATATATGTGCTTTGCACAGTCGATGAGTTAACTGCCCCTGGTGTATATATACGTTTTCCCAGAGTTCATGCCACTGTAATTTGTTTATAGCCCTATAACTACACCCACTGCTTTTGAATGTGATAAATTGACATTGCCACCTTGAATTGTCCGTTGACAGGGTTTGCTAGTTTTTTACAAACGGGTAGGGGGCACATGAGGGTGAAATTTGAAAGTGGTAGTTCATGTGAAAGCATACTCGAATAGGTTGTGATTTTATTTTCTCTTTTGTTCTGTTTTCACATAGAGTTGTGTGATACAAGTTTTTTTCAATATGTTGTACAGTTTTTCAATATGTTGTATGTCTGACAATGAGTTAGATGACTACTTTCTGTCATCTTCGGGATCAGATTCATCGGAATCTGATATTACAATAAATGAAGAGGATTCCAATAGTGGTGACAATTCCCTGCAAGACAGTGGACATGTCTCGATATGAAAAACTTACCTGTGCCACCTCCAAGCTTTCTATTTTTGAGACAGCCATGTGTAAATAGACATGGCAATTTTGAATGCATTTATCTTTACAAAAGAAACAATTCCAAAAGAATGAAAATTATGATTTCCACATGAATTTGATGGAATGAATTATTGAGAAAATTCATGTTACTTGTGTGCCACGACCCACCAAAAGACAGAAATTATAAGATGACATTCCCTTACAACTTACTTCTAGACACTTCCCAAACATAGTACCATCATTTTCTTCAAAGAAAAAGGCATCGAGAAAGTGTGTAGTTTGCTCCAAGAAGAAAGTTCGCCATGTATCCCACTATCATTGTGTTGAATGTGATGTTGGTTTGTGTATTCAACCATATTTCAAGATATATCACACAACAGCTAAGTACTAACTCTTTAATTTATACTATAATCTGTAATTTAAATTTTTCATTGTAAAACTAAATATTATGTAGAATGAAAACTGTGCCTCTTTATTGCCTCATACGCACCATGTTGCTAAGTGCCTCTGTGGAAAATGCTGGCAGTAGGGAGCGTATCACATAAGGTTTTTGTTGGCAGTTAAGGGGTTAAATATGTTTACCTTTATAGATGAAAAGTTTTAATTTCTGTGCATCTCTCTTTATGAGGATATTCTTATGTAAAATTCTGTTGTCGCCTTTCAGTCCAGTCAGCAAATAAGATGACTTATTAACAAGATCTTTAATTGTTCCACATTGAACGGAGTTATCTAGTTTTGATTAAACTAAACTGAAATATTTGTCTAGATATAAAATATTTTAATTACTAGGGAAGAAATATTAATTTTCTGTAGTTTTTTTACTCCTGGTATGTTTTGATATGTCATAATTTTTCTTTCCTCATCAGATTATTCTCAAGATGATCAGTTATACTCTGAAATGAATGGCTACATTCCTACTGATATGACATATTTTCCTACGTATTATCCATGCTATTGGAATAGCTACACTATGTCAGATGTAGCATTAAAAGATTCATTACGAAAACAAATGTAAGTACTGCTTTGTTTTGTATGAATTTTCTTGTGTAAATGTTTATGCATTCATTTAGATAAGCTTTAAGGTTTAATTGATGAGCTTACAGGATTTGTGCAGTTAAGATTTGTTGGGCTGTATAGACCCTTTAAAATGAATTGTAGGTCTTAATTTCACTTTGAGGTTCTGTCTTTAACAGGTGCTCTGTATTGGATTCTGAATATTTTCAATGGGCATAAACTATGCTATTGCAAAGTTTTTATCTTAAGGAATTTTGTTACTCTTCCTAGATATTTTAGTCAGGCTTCAGTTTCTTAGATATCTTCTGATATACACTAATAAGTTTGATATAAACTTGTATTAGCAATTATTGTGTGACACAAAGACACAAAATGAAGATACTGTTTTTTTGGTGGGGGGTATGTGTGCATATGCATGTACAGTGGAATCTATAGATCGTTCTCCGAATCATTGTTTTCCTGTATATGTCGTTCATTTCACCCAGTCCTGATGATCATATTGCTTTATGTTCTCGCATTTATCGTTCAGTTCAGTCGGTCCCTTGAAAAATGATACATCGAGATTTCACTGTATATTGTAGTCATTTTTGTAACTATAAAAAAATTCTTGATCGGTTGTAGTCTGAATTTTTAATACTGGGTATAAATATACCTAGATATTTTATTTATTTTTTTTTGGGGGGGGGGATATTGTTAATTCTGTGGAATTAAACTTGCCTAAATGTAATGTCCTAAATATCTATGATCTAACTGGTAGATAATATTAAACTAGTAACTATTTTGATTAAAATATTCCTTTTCTTTTCCAATGTTAAATTAGTCTTGTAATTTTATTTATTTTTTCAGAGAATATTACTTCAGTGAAGAGAATCTACAAAAAGATTTCTTCATTAGAAGACGAATGGATAATGAGGGCTTTATTCCTATATACCTGGTTGCAAGTTTTAATCGTGTTCAAGCCCTTACAAAAGATATCAATAAAGTCTTAGAAGTAATTTCTGTTTTTTATTTGAAATTCACTTTAGTCATTAGTTTACTTAGTTTTTTCATTTCTGAATCTTTAGATGCAAAACTGTTGAAATGAGAGTTAGTTTGAATTAAATAGTTTGTTTTACAGAGAACATAAATTTCCCATTTATTTCTATATAGTTTATCTAACTTTTAATTGTGCACAAAATGGGAACTAAAGAAAACTAGTTGGTGCCCATCAAAACATGACGGCTGCATAGTAATTAGTAATTAAATGTACTACTGCACAAATTATACTCAACACATCATTGCCAAATGTTGAAAATCATAATATTAAGATTAGAGAAATGCATTTTAAAAAATTACTCTGAACCCAATAAAAAGAAATATGGTTATTCAACAGCATGAGATAAACAATTTGTCAGGTTTAATTCTATATCTCACAAACATAACTGAAAATAAAAATGGCAGAGAGAGAGCTAGAGAGATTCCTTGGAATAAACAAGTTAATGTGTTTATATGCCGTTGTACTTAGTAAGTATCTGAGGCCAGATTTAAACATGACACTGAGCATGCACAGAAACAAATTAATGTTTATACCACTTTGTGTTTAGTATCTAAAGCCAGATCTAAACTTGTCACTGAGTATGTCCAAAATGAGGTAAATTGATGCAGTAGTTTCCCGTCACATTTGTGTCCCGTCATATTTTGACTGATTTTTCCTTTTCTTAGGTTCTCACCACCAAATGGGTTTAATAAAATTTGTTTTGGAGGCTCTTAAGACTCCTTTTGGTCAAAATTATTTAAAAGGCCCTATTTTTCTTTAAATGCCCTTTTAAAAAAGTTTTTGTGCTCGGTATATTCCCAGTTTATACACCCTAAGTTGCTCTGTAAACCCCTAAAAGGATTGCTCTAATTTTTAAAATTTTTGGATCTTACAGACACCGTTGAATATTTGGGTAATTTTCAAACAAAGATTGTATGATCAGTTAATTATTTCTCTAATGGTAATAAATTCTAGGCATTTTATTTAAACTATGTAACAAAAATTTTGTTTTCTCCTCTTCTTTTCCAAATTCAATAGGGCAGATGCAGAGATAGAAACTTCCTATAGGTTCCTGCAGTTGTCAAGTTATTGAATTTTTCTTCCAAAGGGGGGGGGGGGACTGACCACTGATAATGCCCTCCCATCTTGTAAGAAAGTTGTGTGTCTGAAGAATTAGATTTTAAGGTGTGATTATAGCCTTCACTCCACTTATTGGTATCACTTTATTTCCAGCTCTGTGTTGCTGTCAATAAACTGTAGTTAAAAATAACTGGCTAAGAAGACTGAATCAATTGATGGGGTTGTCATAACTAAGCAAACTTTGGAATGACTAGATTTTACTGTGCTGTCGTTAGGATTAAGCCTTAGAAGTTCTGAATCCATATCTTATACCTTTTATTAACATTATAACATTCCTTTTAAATACCTGAAGAATTTCATATGAAATTCAAAGCTATAGCGTGATCTAATCAAAAGTATTTTTATTTCAGGCCATTTTAGAAAGTGATAATTTAGAAGTAAAAGAAAACTTGTATGTCCGTACTATGTTTAATCCGGAACAGTGGCCTATACATGATGCATTATCCACTGATCTTCATCCTGATGTTCCTGCATTTGTTCCTGGGAAGCCATTTGTTCTTCCAGGTTTGTGCAGTGTGTTCATGAAGTTTCATAAAGAAGTACAGTGAAACTTCTCTAGCCAGCCACCCTATTTTAAGGAGACTCCATAGAGTGAATGTTATGAAAAAAATCCCTTTTCCACACCCACCCCTTAAAATGGCCACTTTTTTCAGAAGTATTACTAGTTGCCATAGAGAAGTTTCATTGTATTTCATTATTCTAACTAGCAGTTTTTCTTGTTAATTAAGATACTTTTAGGATTTTGAGAAATGAAATTTTTTAAAAAATTAATGGATTGGTACAGAGATATTGTAAATGTTATGTTGACATTCAAAGTTACATGTTGTAATATTTTAACATCTAAAGTTATATATACCAAATTTAGCTGGGAATTATGCTTTTTAGGGTTTTTTCTTCTAAATTTTATTTCAGGAATTTGAATGTATTGCAGTACTAGCCGGGCTTCGCCCAGCTATGCTCGGGCCATCCGTCCACCAGACAGACAGCTTTGAATTGATTGATTGAGAGGGAGAATTTTCATAAGAGGCACTGTTAATTTGCAGTCTCCCCCCCCCCTCTCACAAAACAACAAAAGGAAAAATTTGTTATTCGTATTAACACCCACCACCACCTGGTATGATATGAGCATACCTGCATTATAAAAAAATAAATTTTCATGTGAAAAGTCGGCTGGCTTCTGTAGCCTATATTCCTGCAATACAAAAATTCAAAATTCCTGAAATTTGTGTTATTGGTGACATAATGCATTATACATTGAAATTATGAGTGTATGTGTTAGGCAGAATTGCACATATCTATGTTGCGAGATATTCTGTATTCAGTTTAGTTAGAAGATAAGTACTATTGAAATATTAAACAGGCTTCCGGAGCATATGGTATTGTGGAAAAACAAATAAACCTCTCAATAAACACCAAAATTTCCTAAATATAAATATTTATATAAAGAAAATGTGAATATGCACTTTTTAAATATTATAGCGTGTATGTAATCAACAAAACAAAGAAATGGTGAACTGCATACAAAAAATCTTACTTTAGTTTTTGGTTTTAGATAAATATTCTACTATCAGCAAAGAAAGAAATACATGAAATATGAACAATTTGGGAAAAAAATCGGTAAAATGAAAATAAAAATTAAAGAATTATGTGTTGTTTGGACAGTTCAAACATGATTCTATTTATCTAAAATCAAAACTGAAAACCACATATAAACAAAACTGAAGATATAGAACTATGAAATGAGAACAAAAAGAATCTTATTGCCGGCTATTGTTTAGCATTAATCGAATACCCAAATCAAATCACTTGATACTCGAATCATAGTTCACTTGAATTTAAAAAAAATTTCACTTTTAACTGCCAAAAAATATCCCCAAAATCAGTACATCTTCAAATGATCTATTTATGATTAAAAAGTTTGAAAAAGAATTAAAATAGACACACAGTGAAACATTTCTTTTCAGTGATTCATTTTTTAGGGAGAATCGCGCAATGATGAATCACCCTTTGTTTACATCGTCAAAGATGGATTATCTCACAGGAGATGCCTCATTAGAATCAAAATATCTCTAAAACTATTGAATTAACAGTATAAGTGTTTGCAGAAAAAATTATCAGTTTTTAAAGCTCTTTCCAAAAATGTAACATTTATGTACTTTCATGGGGAAAAAAAAAATACATTGATTTCGACACTTTCAAACATGGCCGAATTTCATAAGCTATACCGGGAAACAGTCTACCCGGAATTGTTTTCGACAGACACCATTTTCCTATTATTTATATAGATTTCTTTAAAAGAATATTACAGAAATTGTGTGTATCATAAGTTATGTACTAGTTGATACCTGTCAAAACACGATGGCTAAATAGTAAATAAATGTACTAATACACAAATTATACTCAACACATCATTGCCAAATGTTGAAGATCATAATAATGCGCAGAAACAAATTAATGTGTTTAAGCGGCCTTGTGCTTAGTGAGTATCTAAAGCCATATTTATAATCGTCACTGGGCATGCGCAGAAAGCAATTTTTTAAAATTGTAAATTATTGCTAATTAAACAGCACAAAATAAACAATTTCCATGAGGTTTAATTTTATATTTCACAAACATAATTATCATAAAAATAAAAATAGCAGAGAGTAATCTAGAGAGACTCCTCGAAATAAACGTTTTTATCATTAAAACATGTCACTGAGCATGTGCAGAAACAGTGAGTTTCTAAAGCCAGATTCAAACATGCACTGAGCATGCGCAGAAATCAATTTTTAATTGTAAATTATCGCTAATTAATAGAAATTGCATTTACTAAAACCAAATTTGACAAATCTACAGATTAGTCTTTCGTTTAAGACCAAAATGAAGTAAATTGATAGAGTAGTTTTCTCTCACGGACTGCCCAAAAAGTTGGCTTAGCAACTTAAATATATAGATATTTATACCATTCTAAATTTTTTGAAATGTTGAGGGCATAAAATTTTCAGCTCCATGAAATTCAAACATTTGTTTAAGCATACCAGAACATCTGAAATATTTTTATTTCAGTGGCCATAGCTTATTTGGAAATTTGTATTTATCTTGCAGGTGCTAATTCCAATGAAGCTAATGACTCTGCTAGCATTCACACAGATATTCAGCAAAGAACAAACTCTGTTGTTCAAATGAATGGTGGTAAAAAGGAAGGAAGGTGGAGAACTAAGTCTTCTTCTACTATGGAAGTATGCTTTAATCTCTATCTTTATAACCTTTACTTGTGTACTCAGTTCTAAATTTCTTTCTCTTTTTTACCCGTAGTATAATATAGGGAAACAGTTTAATATATAATGATCTATTGATTTTTCAAAGTTTTCTCCCCTTTGTTTTAATTTGTATAACATATAGTGTAAGAAGCTTTGATGTACATTTTGTTACAATAAGCTTTAAGCATATGCACAGTAGTTGTCTAGAGCAGGGCTGACCAACCTTTTTTAGTTGACGATCGACTTTTCTATGATTTTTTATTTGGTGATCGACTAGTTCTCATTTTTTGTGGAAAATGAGCAACTTATCGTCGCTAACATAGTCCATATATTTATGAAATTTTGGCTCGCAATCAACTAAAATGATGTCGAAGATTGACCTGCTGGCCACCCCTGGTCTAGAGTTTCATGCTTTAGAGATAACCTCGCAATTGATGCATGAAAAGGAAGTGATGTTGCAATTACTAGTTCAATGAAAGCTGTTTGTTTTCTCCATTACTATTTAATTCTTCATATTGTTACTAGAAGTATAACCTTTTATAGCTGAGATATATTTTAACTTCTTTGATTCTCCAAAATTCATCTCCTTTTTTACTTTTGTAGTTTATTTTAGAAATTTTCATCATTTATTGCATCATATTCATCATTTATTTAATATTCAAATTGAACAAAAATTGTGTTCTTTTACGTTGAATGGCTGGTGTGTTCTCACAGTATTTGTTGAATTTTCCAATTGAATCTAGTGATTTTTTAAGTCAAAGAGTTTGGTAAATTTCTGACATAAAACACAATGTTCAGTAATGTTAAGTGAAAGATTTTGTACATGTACATCATCTGGATTTAACATTCTATCAAATGTTCAGGAGGGATTTATTTTTGGCTCAACTAACACAGAAAAAATAATTTTCAATATTTTCTTTAATTATAACCATTGCACCAGTTTTATTATTAAAAAAAATTGCAAAATATTTGGGGATGCTCTATCACTGTTGCTAGTGTGTCGCTTATCATTGAGCTAGCCCTGTGTTCTGCTCTTTGAAGATTTTACATTTGTATTTTCTACTCCTAGTCTATGCTTTACTTAGACTGAATTAAAAAAATAAAATAAATACAGAAATTATTTCAAAAATAGGGCTTGCAGCACCTTAGTGGTTAATATGTCAGAATCCGGTACTGAAGGTGCTCAGTCTGAGTCCTGGCAAAACAGCACTGAATTCTCTTGTGCTGCATATGGGCATGTTAAATTTGTAGGCCAGAAAGTCTATCTGTGGGGTTTGTAGGGATTTTAGGAAAGTACGAGCCTCCCAAATACGGTACTCAGTCTATATTTAGGTGGAACCAGGGAGGCTGTTGGCTGAGCTATAGAGTGTTCTTATTGCAAGCAAACCATAATTTGGGAGTGTAGAAGGGTAAAGGACAAAGTGCCTACTACATTGGGAAAAATAAACTCCCTATGTAGCGGTTCATTTTGATTTGTATATGCGAGGATATTCAGTGTCCTGCTTAGCAGGAACACTGATTTCTTTATTATAGTTTAATTTACTTTAAGAAAGGTATACACTCTAATGATCTTGTCGCATGTGATGATATAAGTAAGTAAATCCTCGTAATATATCATCATAGCTTAATGCCTATTATAGTATATTCCTTATAATTTTAGGGAACAAATTAGCTCTTATAATTTTTTAATTATTCTTTCATGTATATTATTATGAAGCACTATTCCTGTCTTAATTTTCAATTCAAAATATTTTGGGTAGTATGAATACCATCTAGGTTCTGTTAGAGTTTGATAGTTATGAATATAGCTGTAGTTAAATAACCACTGGATTTATTATCAGATTACTTTATATAATGTTCTTCCAACAGTTAATGCAAACTAATCTTCTTTAATAGGGTATTAAAGAAGAAAATCCCAAAACATCTGAAGTCGATGAGCTTGAATTTAAATTTGATGAAGAGTTAAATAGTGAAACCTTCGATGAAAAGAAAGATTCTGAGTAAGATTAAGTTTTGAAAAGTATCATATATAGCAATAAATGCATCCTTCTTAAATTTACCTGTTTGTTTAAGACTGACCTCTTCTCAGTTGTGTTCCTTCCATTTTAAAGCATTGTTATTTTAACTGTTAAGATATATTGAGCTTTAAAAGTTTTTCAGTTGTGTAACTAAACCTTATAAAAATAATTTAGATAGTCTAAAATCAGAGTACTCAGTCTTCTATATACTTGTGTGTGACATATAGGATTTTCATTGAATTGATAAAATTTTTAGAAAAACTTTTGTGCCAGTTTTAGAGCATTGGCAGATAATGGTTAAGAGTCTTTTTTGCATGATTTTTTCTTAATTGTAAAACTTGTGTAATGTGCATGAAACTTCAGGATTTGTCATATGTATATATTCTTTACCAATGTAATATTGATTTTTTAAAAATTTAACGGTAATTGATAAACAAACTTATCTATTGCTTTGTGTTTATATAATGTATTTTTATAGGCCTAAAAAATCCTCATATGAGCTTAGCGATCAGGATGTTAACAAACTGATCATCGTAACCCAGAGTGCAGGAGGCCGTAAACATGATCGTACTAATAAATTCAACTGGTCTCCATATATGATGAGCCCTGAAATGGCATCTACTATTAATGATGGTCTACATTATTATGAACAAAATCTGATAGGAAGGTATCAGACTGATGTAAGTATAATTTAAAGCAACTTCATATTTATGTTTTGTATTATTTATTTTCTATTCTAATGCCTGTATCTTAAAAGTAGGTTCAAAAAGTTCCAGGACTAATTAATTTAGAATAAAACGTGAAATAAAATTTTTAATCAACATATTATGTTGCCTGATAATATTTGCCACTAGGTAGCATTCTTGTTGCATATTCCAATATCCCAAAATCGATTGATTTATACAAGCAAGTAAAATTAAAACAGTGGGCTTTAAAAATGTTACAATTTGAACAGGTTTGAGTTTACACCTGATGGACATACAATAAGGAAATGTACAAGGCAATATTAGGTGTCTCGGGGAGGCCATCGAAAGGAATAGACCAGACTTGTGGAAAGAAAAAAAAAACTAGAAATTACTGCATGATAATGCCCCAATACATCAATGAGCAATTGCGGCTGAATATCTAGCTTAACATTCTGTAACTGCCTCTATTCTTACTTGATCTTGCACCATGCGGTATCACTCTCTCTCTCTCTCTTTTTTTTTTCTTTTTTTTTTTTTTTTACTGAAAAATGTCTTGAAAGGAAACTGCTATTCAAGCGTAGAAGAGGTCAAGGCTAATGTGACGATTGCTGTGAAGATGTCCAAGATATCTCAAGAAATGGATTGCTAATTGCTTTTTTACAATTATATAGCCGCTGGAATAAATGAATAAATAACCGAGGCCAGTATTTTAAAAATTTTGACCTATAATTATATGTAAGTGTTGTATTTTAGAAAATTAAGAATTAGCCCTGGAACTTTTTGATCCTACCTTGTATAACATTTCACAATGTCTTTTGCTATCTACCAAGTTGTACAGTAGCCAGCACTCTGTTTAGGAGTGTTTTACCTCCCTGGCCCAAGCATGGTTCTTTGTCTGTGAATGATTGTAAATTTTAATGGTATAAAATTGGTAACAAACATTAAAAATACTTACTGATATTCTCCCAATTAATTATTCTCTATTTTTAATTAATTTTTTTTCAGTGTTTTAACTTAAAAAATTATGCCATTTTAAATTAGTAAGCCTCACAGGACTTAAAATCTCTCTGTCTCAAGGTTTGGTGCATTTTGAGTCTGATTCAGCTTAAACCTAACATTATCCTCCACTTTACATATAATGTACTAATGAAACATACAGAGTTTAAACATCACTAGGCAAACTGACAATCAAAGATGTACTTCCTGCCATTTTTGCAAACTCATCGGAGTCATTTACTTCAGATACTAGCACAAGATTGTATGTATTCTAAATTCTAATGTCATTTCATCTTGCATACTGAAAAATAAAAATTTTCTGAATGACAGTCATAAATATTCTATTTGTGAATTGGTCATAATTAAATGAGTTACTTAAATGTGCCAGTCAATAGGAAGAGTAATATTTGCTAAATACACCTCTGTAGAAGATAAGCAAGATATTGAAGCAAAAGGGATGACCAGACTCCAGAAAACACAGCCTTCATAGATCCTGGTTAATATTTATTCATTATCCAATTGTCCATTAAACAGACATTCCATGCTTGGTGGTTCTAACAAAGAGTACTGAATACTGATAGAAATTAAAAGACAAAGCAATGTTGAAAATATATCAAAACATGGACAAATAATGCCCTCTTCACTTTTAAAACACAACTAATTTCCATCACAGATATAGATGTGATTTCAAAAATGA
This sequence comes from Dolomedes plantarius, assembly GCA_907164885.2. NCBI lineage: Eukaryota > Metazoa > Arthropoda > Arachnida > Araneae > Dolomedidae > Dolomedes > Dolomedes plantarius. Next base: position 49,649,092 of record OU015501.1, on the reverse strand, counting down.
CAAAGCAATGTTGAAAATACATCAAAACATGGACAAATAATGCCCTCTTCACTTTTAAAACACAACTAATTTCCATCACAGATATAGATTGTGATTTCAGTTTATGAAATTTAGCTTCATGTTGAGTCAAGTATTATTCTATGGAAAATAGTCAATAAATTTCAGGAAAATCAGAACATTAGGTGTGTCATTCATTTGTTAGAGTAGAAAAAAATGCAAATTTTTGTAGAATTTTGTGATTTAATACAATCAATCTTATTCATTCTAGATAAAATATTGTCCATTGTTATTTAAGATTGAACTGATACCACCCAAAATTTACACATGTGGAAGACAGGAGAAATGGCTGAAAAGGTTTATCTGGTTTTTGGGTATAATTATTCATATTTCATGTAAGATATATATTTTAGTTTCCAGATCAGGAATCATACTGAATTTAAATTTGAAATCTAAAGTATTGAAACTGATTTTTTTTTCAATTGAATTTGTGATTAAAAAATTCAATCTAAAAAAGCTTCTAGCCAATGCCTTGGGTGCTTGTAAAAGTGCTTGGTTTGTTTTCTTAAATTAGTAATTAATAAATGCAGGAAACTAGTGTTTAAAACTTGTCCTAGTTGAAGAATGAACAGTATTATAACCGATTTAAATTTTGAGTGCATCATTTTAACATTCATTAAGCTAATGTCAGTAGCTGTTATTTTATATCAAAAACTGCTAACTGCTATGTAAATGCTTCATTAGCTTGGTTAATATGCATGTAATTGATACCTTTGATTTATATGTAGTTAATGGTTTTAACTTGTGATTCCTTGATAGCTATGTGTACATAACTTATGATATTGACATTTTAAATAGTAAAAGTAGTTCCTCATAAAGTATATTTAACAGTTTAGCTTTCAGATCAGTAACAGTTTAGAAATCAGTGCATTTGATAGGTGTGTATGCAGATCAAATTTTGTAGGATGTATAACTCACTGGTATTAAGGCATCTAGCAGAGAATTGGTTGAGATCCCTGACAAGTTTGAAAAGGAGTAGTACCTCTGTTTGCTCAAAATTAGTGGTTTCTATGTACTCTTAAGTTTGAATCTTAATTCCTGTTGTGTGATTGAAAGAATAAATTTTCTTTATTTTATAGATGAGTTTTCAAGGCCCTGGGTTATTTTATGGTAATATACCCATGCCATCCCCTGGAATGCCTGGAAATATTGCTGACCCTCAGTTTCCTGGAAAATCTAATTTTGGTGGCACAATGGCATCTCGATTTTATCCAGTTGTGAGACACAATTATCAAGTTGATAACCAGGTATGAGTATAGATGTGGAATTTAGTTTAGTAGTTTGTATATTTATGCTGTCAAACCTCCAAATTTTGGACATTCCCTTGATTGTTTCATTCATAATTTTGGGGTATTTGCCATATTCATTTAGGTTTTTTTCTGAAAGTTAAGTGTTAGGTTATTTCATTAAAGGGATAGTATGTATACTGAGTTTACTTGATCCAAGAACTATGTTTTGTTTTCTCTTGTGGCATTGGACCCTAACATCTACAGTGATGTATGCAGTTGCCAAATATATTTATAACTATGGTGCAAGTATTGTATAGATGTGGGGCTGCTCAAATTTTATTCATTTTAAGATGGAAATTGCTAAGATAGAAAGATAATGAAAAACTTTTTCATAACTTGAAGGAGACATGCATTAATAAATATGAGTTTGTTTAGGTTACCTCATATTCTGTTCTTAGCACCTTATATTTTAATAATTTTTTGGTCTTATTGTTTTAAAGTCTCTAGAAAGTCCTTAAAGCTTATACATTTTGTACTTTCAATAAGCTGTATGAACACACACACACACACACACATATATCAATAAAGCTACATTGTTTTATGATTTTACCTCTTGTCTTTTACAGGGACAGTAGGATATCAAATTCTTTATATAGTTGCAATTATCAGTATTTATAACTTTTAAATGTGGCAGAACTATTGTAATAAAAATTAGCCATTCACTGACAATAAAGCTTCTTCCTCTACCCCCCCCCCCGCTTATGTTGTAAATATAATATACATCAGAAGCTGAGCATTTTGTTATAACCACTCTTAAATCTTCCATTTGTTAATTACAAAACTAAATATATTGAAGAAAATTATGAAAATTAGTGTGTCTACATAATAAACTACATAATATATTTCTGGAAGCATCTATTGCTTGAAGTTTCAGTTAATAGATGATATATATGTGTTGCATTTATGTAAAACCATAATTTAAGGGGACTTTTACCAAAATCTGTACAGTTTACCCAAAACATTTTTCATACATAAGTCATTGCTGAGTTGAAAGTCAAGCTCATAAAAATTCTCTATGGAAGCTGTGTATTGGCCTGAATGTGAAAATAGAAGGCATTTTACATTATTGAAAGAAATTTAAAAAAAATTGACTTTTTTTATTCTCTTAACTTCAATCTGACACCTAAGAAGGGCTTATCTTTTAGCACTTCGTCTATAGCTAGCAGTTGGTATGCTTATATCAATACTTGGGACTTTCTGACTTTTCATGATATGAGTATTGCACTTCAACAGCAAAGTGTGCAGAATCTTATAAGGCTACAGATCTGTATTACATTTTAGATTAAATGACAGTTCCATTATAAATGCAGTTTATTCACACCACACTTAAAAAATTTCAGCTAAACTCTAAATGTTAAGAAAATTTCTGAGATATTTGTCTGAATAAAAGAGAATCTTAGTTTCAACAGTTTCAGAAATGCCAAATACTCCCTGTGTTTCTCTGGTATTTTACAGAATATAAAATAATGGATTAACCCTTTCGGGACGAGCGTGTCACATATGCAACGGCAGCGAAAGTTATCTCACAGCCGGGTGTGTCATATATGAATCGCCGTTTAAAGTGACTCTGTAGATGGGTGTACCATATATGACTTTTTAGATAGAACAAAAATTATTATTTTTTCTGGCCACTAGATGTAGCCCTATGTCTGTTATAGCGATGTTTATCGACAGTGACGTATGTTGACCTTCATTCCTGTGCAGAATTTTTCTTTTTTGGTATTTTGTTTCGGAATGACGCCGAGATTCGTGAAAGCTGAGTAATGTAAATAAAGAGACGGCCTTTTAACTACCAGCTGATATAAACAAGTGACGTATTTACGATGCTCCGGAATAATTTTTTGAGTTTCTGTTTTTCGGGCGATACGGGGATAGATGGTTTACATTATAGAGGTTTTATTTATTCCTCTGGTATTTCTGCTAGCGTTGAGAGGCATATTTTGTATCGTTTAGCGAAAAATTTTTACTCTATAATGGCAAAACGAAAACGATATTTATCAAAAGAGGAATATACATGGATGCTACATTAGTAAACAGTCATGAAAACCAGAAAACAGCAGCAGACATTCTATTCGTGTGATATATGCAACGTAGGTCATTACGTACATCCATGTTTCAAAGAATATCACACAGTCTCCGTTTTGAAACATTGCTCCATTTTCGTTGTTTTCATGCTGGTTTTTTATGAAAGAGATTTTAAATAATTTTTATTTTGATTAATGCTTTGTGTGAAATAAAATCTGATTATTTCGATATTTTTTCATTTATATTTAGTTGAGGTAAGTCAAAAATTAAATTATTCTCGAATTTATTTTATAAAATTTGTAAGGAAAATATAATGATAAAGTATTAAAATTAATTCTGATAGATACCTGAATGCTCCTCTCATAATGTACCAAAAATTGGAACAATTGGACCTCAAATTTAATTTATGCGAATTTTTTTCCAAAGTTAGGCTTAGCAGCACGAATTGCCCGTCCCCAAAGGACAGATCATCTTGTTAGCATGCTGTCGCGAGAGAACAGTTCGGTGACTGAGGCACCCGTCCCGAAAGGGTTAAAAGAAAAAATCAGATTAGTGCTAAAAATTAAAAAAAAATAATGTTCTTTGCTGTGAACCTTAAGAAATTTAAGAGTACACATTTGTTATAGGAATGCTCTAAATATTAGTTATGATAAATCATACTTTTTTTTCTGCTTTAATAACTTGGCAATTTTCTTCCAAATCTAATTGCATTAATATTTTTTTTAACTCAGTGTTTGTCATGCATGTTTGAGAATAGTTTAGGTAACACCTAACCCCATAGTCTCCACCATATTTTATAATTAGTTTTGATCTCAATTTGAATGGTAACGTTAAATTAAATATTTCGTTTTCATGTACATAAGAATTTTGTTGTATTCTTTTCTGTTCACAAATCATGAAAGATTTGCTCAAATTTACTTTTGTAATAAGGGCTGAATTGGAGAATTTTTTTAAAAAATAATTTTTTTTAGCTCTGATAATGAAAACTCAAGCTTGTTAATTAGCATTATGGGGGAAAAATACTTTTAGTTAGTGCCACAAATTTTAGAATGTGCCCGTATTGCAAGTTTGAGTATTTGCAACTATGTATGTAGAGATAGAAATTAATTAGTTCTCTAAAATATTATAAATAACCTACTAGTATTAAGTACTTTAGGCAACGTTCCATTATATACATATAACTATTTTTAATATTTATTAGTTGATGAGAAAATTTTCATTATTCTCATGGCTATAATTGTTGAAAATTCCAAAGTGCTTGCTAACACCTGTTGAGGCATGCATTTCACAGATGTTGGCAGTATGATTGACTCCTGGTTTGTGTTGCATGCATACACTAGGTTAAAATATATATTAAATTACTTCAATTTTCTGCTTTTTAGAGACCCAGGTTTCAGAAGATGAGAAGCAATAGTGATGGACTGGGGCAACATGTAGGCTGGGTAATGGATATTAGAGAGCATTCATCTCGTTCCCGTACTAATTCATCTAGGTAATTAATTATACTCTAAGATTAGTGTTTTTTACATTTAATGTGAGTGTATACATTATTTAAGTTCAGTTTCTGCTGTAACAAGGCTTTTGCAATTCATTCAATTCCTACTATTAGTTCACACTCTCCCTATATATATATATATATCTTGTTCAAATTTTCAATCATTATTTAAATACTTTATATTCATCCACTCAAGTTCAAATACATTTTTTTAAACTTGTAGTGGATGACACTTGATGTTAATACAGTTTTTTCAAATATTAATTCATTAATTAAATTTAATTAATCTATTTTAGTTTTAGACCTAGAGCGTTTTTTGCTCTTGAATAGTAATTTCCCTCTTACTCTATAAATGGTAGCACTGCGGTAGCGCGGGCTCCTCCCGTCCTGTAGGTTACGGGATCGAATCCCCAACCTGACAAACTTTTTCTCTCTCTTTCCCCCCCTCCTAATCTCGCACAGTAGGCAAGGTTCTGGCAGGCAATCCTTTTTTTCAATTCCTACTATTAGTTCACACTCAAATTTTTCTTTGTTGACCTAAGTAGGAATTGACTTTAAAAATTTTTGTTTTTATATTAATTGTTTTTTTCATTTCATTTTATTTATCAATGCTTTTGAAATTCATTTTATTTTCAGTGAAAGCGTTTTGTCACCTAGCAGCTATGGAAGCACTCCACAAGTTCTTCCTGCTTTTGAACATCCAAGTCATGCATTGCTGAAAGAAAATGGCTTTACTCAAGTAGGATACCATAAATATCATGCAAGATGTTTGAAAGGTTTGTTGATTTAAAGACATTCATTAATGAATTCATTTTGTGGGAAAAGAATTTCCTGTAAAGTGTTATTCTGTGTTTACTAGAATCAAAGAAATATTGATTATTCTGATTTGTGAAGTTTCACAGCTATGTTTGAATTGTACCAGAATGCTAAAAATTCGATTATTCAACATCTTGCTTCTATTTATACAAAGCTTAAGTATGTGTGTTAGACCTGTTTGCCACAAAAATAGTTTCAATGTTTTTATCAGTATTGAATTTTTTTCTTTTCTCAGAATTTCACATACTTGCTTAATAAATTTGTTTAAAGTTGCATAGAAATTCAGTTAAAATGCTTCATGGTGCATATACATTGGTACAGAGTTCTCTGCCTGCAGATCCCCGACTCATGTCATCACATTTGTCACGGTAACATTAGACACGGTATTTAGAACCAACCCCATTCCAATGAACATGTGTCTTCCAGATATTTCCCCATTTAGAAACCCCCCATTCAAGCCACCAAGGTCCCTCGTGTTTCTTGATCTAGTCTCCCCCCCCCCCCACACACACACTCACCATTTGACCCCCGGGACCTCGGGTTCTCCTTTGATGCTATGTATCGGACCGTTAGAGGAGGAGATCCAGGCATAGAGGAACATAAATCACTGGCAGATGCAGAGACTTCTGTACTAATCTGTATGCGCTATCAGATATATTTTGCACGCTCTGCAATTATAGTTGTGATATTTTTGCTTGTTTGCTATTTTATTATGAATAATTCTGGTTGTAGCACATCTCTGAAAATTCTTAGTTGTTATTTTCTGACTTTTCTTTCTGTCAATCCTAAAACATTAAAAAATATAATGTTTGCTACAGTTCATAGGTTGTTTAAAAATGCTGTTATATAACTATTGTGTAATCAATCATTTACCCAAAACAATATTTCAGAGAGAAAAGACTATGGCATTGGTTTGTCACAGGAGATGAATACTCTTTTCCGATTTTGGTCCTTTTTCCTTAGGGACCATTTTAATCGAAAAATGTATAATGAGTTTAGAAAACTTGCTACTGAAGATGCCAACAATCAATATAGGTAAGTAACTTGTGTTAATTGTAAGATATTGTATATAGGTGTTTTTGTGATTCTTCTTCTTTTAGAAACTAGTTGTATTATTACATGTATTTTGAAAATGAATTTCACCTAATAGTATAACAGAAAAAATAGAATTCAGCATCTAAAATCATTTTCTAATCTATTCATATCATATTTCTGATGCAGATTTATTTCAACCACTTGAAATTCAGTTTGTTTGAGTGTTTAAAAATTTTTAAACATCATACTACCCAGTACAGTATCTAATCATGCATGTTTAAGGATTTTTCAGTTTTATGAGATATTGATGGTATATTTATGTTTTAAGAGTTAACAGTTGTCAATTAGTCTGTAGTCATTTGTAAAATACCCCTATGTCTAACAAGTCCATTAAATAGAGGTACAGCTCTTTAACCTTTTTTAAGAAAGACAGCTGCAAACCATGACAGTGTCTTTGTCCCCACCCCCTTTTCTTTTGTGTGTGTGTGTATCTTTCTTGATATTTGTACATTAATTCTCTTGTACTTTCAGAAATAGGATGAATATGTAGCTTTCTAAGGCTGGTTCTACTGGTTCTCTTAAATATCCCCTGCTACTATCTTTATCCATGTGCATAATAAAATATACTTTATACATTTTAATATGAACAGAATTTGTTACACCTTAACTGTTTTGTAGAAAATGTTAATAAAGTCACTTATGCACTGTAATTTTGGAAAAGTAAATTGCATTTATTTAAAAAAAGGCTACAGTGAAAAAAATAGAATAAAAATACTGTCAGCCAGGAATGCAAAATTCTGTATGTACCATATTAAATTCTTAGCATGTTTAGTTCTGTACTCCTTAAAGCCAAGACAGTTTTTAAAATGGTAGAAAGAACACTGAACATCATAATGCTCTTATTTTTGTTGCACTATAAATTGCCAATCTCCTCATTCCTTGTACCCTGTCCTATGAATTTAGCACATAGCTTCATTGGTTTAAAGCATTTCGGTGACTGAAATAAAGGTTTCTGTTTGGAAAGTAACTACTGGTAATGCAGCTACAAGGTTTATACACTAGATATCCTTCAAGGTTGAAATTATGTTGCTTTAGTTCAGGGAAGTAACAGAATCATTGCTTTGGTGCTAGTAGTTAGTTGTTTTGATAATAATAGTCATTTTTTGCTGCCTGAGGGTTAAAGTAATTGGCACTTAACGCCAATACCAAATGGCTAACACCCATGTATAACTGTGAGAATGGAATTCACAAACTCTGGTTTCAAAAAGCATTGCCCTGGCCATTCAGCCTTCATCCCTTTAATTCAGATAATAAAATTTAATGAACTGACTTTTCCCAGAATTCTGGTAATAAAAGTTTTTGTTCATACTGCCTCTGTATTATAAGTTTGTTACAGTTATTGTGTTTCCCACTGTATGTATTCCCTTCAAAACATGCAAATTTAGGCAAAAATTGTGCAAGTCTGAGCACATCAAAAATTTTTTGCTGCATTAAATTTGTAATGTCTAATGATCTCTTTACATTTTTCTCTTTTGGTACAGGTATGGCCTGGAATGTTTGTTCAGGTTTTACAGCTATGGTCTAGAAAAGCATTTTAGGGACGACCTTTTTAAAGATTTTCAAGATGAGACATTAAAGGATTTACAGAATGGTACTTTTCATAATTTTATATTATGGGTTTTGATCTTTTACAGACATTGCAAATTTATATAAATACTTTCTTCCAAGAAACTTCTTCAATATATGCCTACTATATATGTATTAATTATTAAACCCTATATGAGTTGTCTAGAAGTGGTTACTATGCCACAATTTTTGAAAACCTGTAAAATTTTTAAGCTTGTAATATCTTACATCAGTGTGTTTTCCTTGACAGTCAGTACGTGATGCTTATTTCACACTTAGTACCCCTAAAATTTAGTAACTGCTGGATGATTGGCATCTCTGCTTTTAACTTGAGCTTCAAGTGTAGTAGAATGAGGGGGAAAATTAGTTTTTTTTTAAATACTGTCAACTGATTTACAATGAAATTTAAAAAAAACAATAGGCTATAATGCATTCTATAATTTTTCAAATTATTATAGAGCCATGAATATAAAGCATGGTATCCCAAATTCTTGATAAAAGGGATCCCTGAGACCCATGAATTGAATTCAGGACAGTTTCTGGTGGTAGCTGAATAAGTTTACAAACTAAAATATTCCTGTTTTGTGTCTGAATCTCTCCTTGTGTTTCTGGATGGATCTTTTTAGCGTAAACTTTTGAGTTAGCATTAGTTCAATGATATTAATCATATAGTAGTATAAAATGTGTATATGAATTGTAATTTTCTAATGATCTTAAGCAGATAGATCCAAGCCTTACAAGTTTAAAATTTTATTTTATAGCTACATGAATTAGAGACAAAAATGTGTATATGTTGATTGAATTAAATTGAACATAAGTACATTTCTTAGAATTTTGAAGTTTATGAATATCTAAAGTCATAATGTTTGAATGTTTTAGTAAGCTGACTTGTGGAAGATTTTTTAATTTCTTATGAATTTATTGTATTTAAGGCTACCTATATGGATTGGAGAAGTTCTGGGCTTTTCTGGAATATTCTGGGCAGAAAGACGTCCTTCAAGTTGACCCTGTTTTGAAAGCTACTCTTCAAAGATTTAAAACAGTTGAAGACTTCAGGGTATGAGACTTTTTCCTATTTAATGTGATTTGAAGAATGTACTTTAATGCTTTAAAAGTTTAGCATTAAACTTGTGCTGAATTTTTTTTATGTAACTCTTATTTTATCAGAGTCCCTCCTAGCAAGAGTTGTATGCAATTAGGCTCTCTGCTTGAGACAGTCTTTTGGGAAATACATTATGTAATGAACACTGTTTTTAGGTTCTTGCATTACTTTGAGATAGTTTCTAAAGTTAGCATTATTCATGTTCCCTTTTTACAGTAAATATAAATATTTATAAGAACTTTAGTTTATGTTAGAGCTTCTTTAAAATCTTATGCATCCTTACATATTTTTTTATCATCAAAATTTAATATGCAAAAATTGACTTTATAGGTTGAATGTGCCTTTACTATGTCTTTGTAAGTTGGTATATTTTTCAGGCTTATGAATGCAGTTATGCAACTGGTCCTGGACTAGAGAGGCATCGTAATCTTTCTGAATCATCTGGATCACGACATAAAAATTTTCATGGAGATTCCAGATCTCGACGAAATACAATCTCTGCAGCAGACACAGCTAGACGACGAAAAGGTAGTGGGTCTAAGCAAAATGACTCAAGAAAAGGTTCTCATATTAGACAGTCATCTTTTTCTGCAGAAAGTTCTAATTCAGGAATGGACACATTTAGTATTAAGAGTGAAAGTAATTCTGAAAAGAAAGCAGAATCTAATATGCTTGAAAAATCCAATGATACATCTGTATCTGATGCTGTAGCAAAGTCTGAAAATTGTATTCCTCATCAAACAACCAGTGATATTACGAAATGTTCAGTTGCTGAGCATGATAGTGTTCCTGAAACTGGAGTTGACATTAATCTAGGCGATACTTCTACCACAGAAGTTGAAACTGACAGCAGCAAAGTATCTGATGAAGAAAATACTACAAGTTCTAATGATCAGAGTGCTGAAAGTATGAAAGAAAAACTCGATTCTAATCATGGTCCAATAGATTTAAATGAATCATGTCCTGGTCTAATACATTCAAGTGATTCAAATTCTCAAACTAATTCAAATGATTCAATTTCTGGTCCAGTGGAGGAATCAAATACAAGTGATTCAAATCTTGGTCCTACAGATACCTGTCCTGGAGGAATGACACTCAAACCAGACAAAGACACTGTCCTCAGTCAAAATGTTGCTTCCATGGGTGAGATTACCGTTCCAAATTGTAATACTACAAATACTGCTTCTTCTGAGATTGATCCTCTAACTGCTAAAGCCGATGAGCAGGAGTCAAGAGAGGACAATACTACTTTAAGTGATGAAACTAACCCTCAGCACTCTTTGGACAAAATGGTTGAAAATGAACCTAGTGTGGATAAATAGTTGAATATAGAATATTGAGATCAGAAAAAGGTAAGTTGTAACATCTTTTCAATATTGATCACGAGGCCAAGTTTAGATTTATTTTCATCGTAAATGTATATGCTCTTTTTGTCACAACACTTTAAGCGATTTGTATCAGTAACTCTTATATTGGTTAAGTTTGTATACATGTGAATTAAAATCTTTATTTTAAACAAAATACTGTGTGTTGATGGATGGATGGGTGGATGGATAGACAGACAGACAGACAAAAACGCACAATATTTCTTTAAAGGTAGACTCTTCTATTTAATGCTATAAAACTCCTCATGGGCATCCCAAGTTACTTGGTTTCTATTTTTTCTTTTTCTTAGTAGTTAAGAATTTCCTTTCAGAAATGTATAAGCATCAGTATATTTTTAATATCTGCTTTACAGACACCCTCTGCTTTAGACTTGGATGTAATTTTAAAGTAGCACCCTAAGACAGACATTTGAATTTGCCAGAATTGGAAGGAATTTCATTTCCCCTCCATAAAAGTATTAATGATATTCTTTACTAATGAAAGAAAAACTCCATTGTGTACTTATTAACACTATAGACTAAACACTGATCTGTCACTTTAGTTGTAGTACAGGCAGTCCTGTGTAATATATTAGGGAATTCCATAAATTGCAGTGACTGAAGTTACTCCCAGTATTCACTCTTGTGTATTGAGCTGAAAATTTAGGAATCAAATTGACTACCTGTCTCAAAAATTTAGTTAATTTTTTAAAAATGGGAGTCAATTCTAAAAAAAATGTGCATTAGAATTAAAACTCCTGGAATCGCCTGTGCAAGAATAATACCCTGTTCCAGAGTAGCGCATTAACTTTATTTTTATAAGTATGGAATTAAGTGTTTCATGAAAAATGAGCATGCATATTCATTTATATGTGTAGATGGATTATATTTTCTTTTAGCTGTATGTAATATATGTAATAAAATATAATGACTGCTTATCTCTCCTTAGGTCTTCTGATCATGTCCAGACTTTTATTACTCTGTTCCTGAGTTCAAGTGGTTATCATGGATTTAATGTGATTTTGTGATACAGATATTTTTATAACAAAAAATTGAGCTCTAGAAATACTCAAAATTCATTTGTGCCATTTGCAAATAATAGTTGTGCCTTGTATCTTTGTATATCTCCTGAACTATGCAAATAGTGTATTATAAACAGATGTAAGTTCTTAACCCCTTTGATTTCCTATATTAACTCAGTTTTGATCCTAAATGTTGATCAACTGATGTGTAGTGTTTTAACTTCAGGTATGAAGATCTATAAAAGTAGGGGGGATTAATATCTTGATTTATATCCAATTTTTCTCCCTCACATATACTCTAATATGAAAAGCTTTCATTTGGAGTTTTTAATAATCCAACCATTTATTTTACAGTGCTATACACCTCTATAAGTGCACATTTGTATTTGCCTTATTTGCCATAAAATCTTGTTTCTTTCAGTATTAATTCATTCACCGCTCCTTATACAACTAGTTGATATTTGACTTATGCATATTTCTTGAGTTTCATATTTGTACTTAGCTAGAATGCCAAAATTTTCATTCTGAATCAACAGATTTAGTTTTATGACACTTATCAACTATTAATATAAGCTGTCAGTTTTATGTACAATACTTGCTGTTTTATGAATTCCTAGATAAGTTATATTCATTGAAGAGAGCCTGGGGCTTTTAAAATTACAAATTTCTTAAAACTGAAACTAGGGTACTCTACATTAAAATAGAATTTCTAATACTGTTAGGTGATACCTAAGTATTTTATTTCCTAGAAAGATGAATAAGTGTCTTAAGAAATGTGCATCACAAGTCTGAAATTAATTTGTTGTAATTATTTGTTGTACTTAACCATTTGTAAGACATTCTGCATCGATTGAGATTGCTATTTTAGTGTGACATGTTAAAGGTAACTTGTTACTTTACATGTACTTCTCAATATTAAAATTCTAATAACATCAATTTCTCTATGTACTAAAATTCTCATAGCTCCTACTTTAGGGGTAGTATCTAAACATTCCTTTTTTATGTGGTATTTTATACTTAGATAAAACTTGTACAGAAATGCAAATTTTTTTATGCTGTCTGGGTAGGGAAATACTAATATTCTTTTGGAAATTCATTAAAGCATTGTATTTCATGAAACTCCAGCTTGAAGATTGTGTAATTACTAAATCTTGTTCTCTAGAGGAAAATAACGAGGATTCATGATAGAAAACATTGGATTGTGAAATCTCATGATCTTCATTTTTGTTTCACATAATTACTGTGATTATTTGTTTAGACTTGTTATATGCTCATATTTAAAAAATAGTGAAAGTGTGTTATGGTATTGTTTTGACAAAAATGTTTTAAATATTTTATTAACAGATCATTTTATCTTTTTTTATTAATAACTCTGATGAATTAGAAACAATGAATCATAAATTATACCTTTAGTTATTTTTTAAAAGATTTTGCTTTATCTTTATTTTCTCATGAGACTTGACTTCATTTACATAGTCTATTGTTATACTCATTTGCTTAAAGTTTGAAAGATATGTACATACATATATCTCTAATGAATTAGAAACAATGAATTATAAATTATACCTTTAGTTATTTTTTTAAAAGATTTTGCTTTCTTTATTTTCTCATGAGACTTGACTTCATTTACATAGTCTATTGTTATACTCATTTGCTTAAAGTTTGAAAGATATGTACATACATATATCTCTAATGAATTAGAAACAGTGAATTATAAATTATACCTTTAGTTATTTTTTAAAAAGATTTTGCTTTATCTTTATTTTCTCATGAGACATGACTTCATTTGCATAATCTATTGTTATTCTCATTTGCTTAAAGTTTGAAAGATATGTACATACATATATATATATATATATCTATAATTATGTTGTTCATGTAAACTCTTCCCTTTTTTTTTCTTTGTCTCATAATAGAAACAAAATTTGCTTTTGTTTCTTTATTAGTGTTTCCTGGTGAAATCTACTTGCTGCATGCTTTTTCTTTTCGTGAGTGTGATTGTGTTTGTGTCACAGACCTATACTTTTTAGTCAGAAGGTAGATTACAGTTGCATGTCCATATTATTTGAATGATCATCTCTTATACTTAAATATTTGATATTGAATGAGTGGAACATTTAGAAATACCTTGTTAAAATGTTTTCTATATCATCATTCAGTGTATTAGTACTGTCAGTTAATATATTGTATTTATATTAAATTATATTTATTTTGGTTTAAATATAATGTAGTTGCTATAAAGCTGTTGTCCGTTAACTCTTGATCAACAGCTCTAAACTTCAATGAAGTCCACAGGTGCTGGTAATTTACTATCAACTGCTGATGATGTGTGGAAATCTGTTGATAGTTAAAACTTTCCCTGTATGTGTATTGAAGAATTCCCTTTATTCAGAGATGAAAAGCATAGTCTGTTTTAACTTGGTAATGCTCTTTATTTTCACTGCTGTTTCTTATTAATCCCTTATTTTCTAGCCATCAAATTTTTCTTAAAAATGGAATATTTTGTCATACTGCACAGTGATAAATAACATTATAGGAATTTTATGTTTAAAATTACATAGTTTTGAAATGAGGTTTGAAAATATAAAGGAATCCTTCAATCAGCACCGAATCTTGTTCGTCTAAATTTCCCTGATATGTGGAGTATTTTTACCTTCTGTGAAAAGAAAAAGAAATCTAGGTATCTTGAGCATTATAAAACCTTGTGTAGTGCACAAGTCCAGCTAACTACAGGTCTACACCCTCAATAAGTTAACATAATGGCTAGAACATAGGGGAGATAGCTCTGGAATCACTGCTGCTACAGAATGATGCTATTTCTCAATACAAGAGGGAACAAAGTGAGAATCATTAACTAAGTATCAGCTTTAAGTGTAGTATAGCTGCCATGGGGAAATTGATTTCATTCACTTTTTGTTTTTAATTTCCTGCAGTGTGATTTATATTTGTGTGATATTCAGCGTGCAAAATAGTCATTGTCTGTTCACCTTCTGTGAAAGCATCTTTTACTTTCTTAAGTGGAAGTTAGATTTATATAATTAGTCACTGATTTACAAAAAGTTTGCTATAAATTTCTATCCTTGCTTTTTTGCTGCATATAATTTAGGTATAGAAGATATTTCAGAGGCTGTAATGTAAGGCAAGCCAAAAATGCAGGTCTTAGATATTTTTTTTAAAATTGGAAATAGTGGCTCTTAGAACACTTGATGCCATAAAACTCATGAAACTGCTCAGAGAGCACTAATTTCTCAAATTTAGGAATTATCACAGGACCCCCCTGTTCCTTATTACAGTGTATGGGAGAACTAGTATCAAATACAAGAAAATACTCGAAGATTGTCTATATTTCTTTCAGTCTTCAAATTAAATCATGATAAATATTAAATTGGAGATATTATTATTATTATTATTATTTTTTTTTAAGGAAAAAAAAAACCCATTTCTGAATCAATTCTGGGAATTTATTTTCCACAAAATTAAAAACTATGATTTGGTAAAATCCTTTGTTGATTAAAGATTTAATTCAGAATGTATATTATGAAATTCTTTTGTTTCTTAAGAACTCAGCCAAGTCATTAGCTCTTTGAAACATTGAACAGAATTTGTTTCCCAGTTCTACAGATGTTCCTTATACAAGTTTTAAAAAAAATTAAAGGGAATTTTTTATTGAATAAGACCGTTATTTTTGAAAGCATGTTGAATTCTTGTCCTTCCAAAGGTTTTAAGTTTGTTAATGACCAGAAATATTTTTTTCTCGTAAAATCTCACATGGCTTTAGCCAGACAATGCATCTTTACTGTAGTATCTGCCATTGCATTTATATTAAGCAAAATATATAAAGAGCAAGTAATATGAATAACTGAAAGTCTTCCAGGAAGTATTCACTTAAAAATATTTTAAGTATAATGGGAAAAAAACCTGATAGACATATTTTATCATTTGTGTACTTTTATTCTATTGAATCCTTTAAATGACTCGAGAAAGATATGAAATGAGCAAAAAAAAAATTTTTTTTTACTGAAAATCATAATATAAGTATTTTGTGGGTTTTAATTTCAATTGTAAATTAATTTTACTGTATTTCACATACAAATATGTATATGCACACTTGCCTTTGTGAAAATTGTTATGCGACCTGATATATCATTTCAGAAAAAAAGGTGAAATGTGAGCAGGAATATAGTATAACACATAATCCCAATCATAAATATTAAACACTTTTCATCTCTGCCTGTATCTGCTAATTTCTTGGATTAAACATTTTGTTGTGGTATTTGATTATATTTGGTGAGTGAAAAGCACCATTGACTAGTGTGCATTCACCAGTTAAGTTCATAGGGCTGTGATCAAACTTTGTATTATTAGAGTGTATGTAATTTTTGTGTGAAACTGTTTATTTTCAATAGAAATAGTTTTTGTTTACTTTAGAGTCTAAGTTGTTAAACATTTCTTTAGCTTTTTCATTCTTTGTTTTACACGCTATATTTTCAGATGTGGTTAAAGGAAAGTAGATATATAATTAAGAATTCTGGTATGGTATGTGTTACACCTATGCTCTAGTCAGTCTTAATTCATCTGATTCACCAACACTAGTCTTAGTAACTTTGATTTGATTTATTCTCTATATGTTTGTTTCAGATGTGGTCGAAAGTATTGCTGATGTTAACCTCTAAAAAAGAATTTTTTTTTTTTAAGCATGAGATTGAGAGCAATCTCTGTGATTACAGAGTCTCTCGTTTTACTATTTTCTATTTGTTTTCTAAATATACTGGCTTCAATGGCAATGAAAGGGGAATTAATGCTATAATGTCTACATAATGAATTTTCACTCTACTGTTTTTAAAAATTGCAAAAAAATGTTCTGGGGATTTTTGGTTTAATAAATCCCCTTCTGTATCAACATTTTAAGTAGTTAAAAGTTGCATTGACCGTTACAAAGCTCTTTGTAGATTCATTTGTTAACATATAAATTTTTTAGTTTATTCAGCTCTGAGTTATAAATGGAAAAATTAGTGTGCCAAACCTTACGTGAAAACATTTCTTATTTCAGATATTAGCCTGGAGGTGCATCTAAACATATAATCATTTAGTACAGTCATAAATGGTTTTTGTTTCTTCAATTTTGTCATCACTAAATGATTCTGAAAGTAGAAAATTGAAAACAATTTTTTCTTTTTATACTCAAATTTATACAAATCCTTTCCCTTCAGTTAGACACAAATTAGAATTCTGTTAATTTTTTAGGATTTTGTAAATATGATGACATGAGCTTTTCATCTAGTGCCATCTATTTTTCTGCTCAAAAATTGCAGTAAAAGTTTCTCAAAATTCCCTATCTGATGCTATTTTTGTCGTTCTCAGGGTGATGTGACGAAGAAAATTATCTAACTGTATTTTAAACACAGGTTTTGTTTAAGCGTCATTGTATATTAAATATATATATGTATGAGACAAGACATATAAATTTGGTAACTATATTAGTTATACTTGTATAAAAAAAAAAATCCAGTTAAATCTTCCATCGACAATTGTAATTCAGTGTGTTTGAGGATCTATATAGTCATTCTTACTTAAAGAAAAAATAGTTAAGTTTATATGTTGTATTTGTAAATAAGTTTGTGTGGTTAATACGTATTTAGCTATAAAATTGTATAAAGTACCTTTCTTTTTGCTCAAGTGCAAGCATTATTGTTATTTTATGATGTGTGATTAGACAATGATTTAGCTAGTTTTCTTGAAGTGCCTGCTTGTGGGTTTGAATATTTGAGGATGGATTTGTATGTAAACAATGATTATACTATATGTGCCTATGCATCCATGGTAAATGATGCATTCTCTGTAAAATGCTTGTACCGTTAAAACTGAGCTTCTATGTTTATTACTGCTTGATTGTTTATGTTATATAAGGTTTTGGGTGTTTAATTATTTCATTTATGCGCAATAAAAATTTTAAAATGCCAATGGAGTTTTTATGTTAAAATACAACATTGATTTATAAAACAATTTAGATCTGCAAATCATCTAATAGTTTCTAAACTGTAAAAACAATGTAACACCCCTGAAACAAGTGGTTCTATAGGTTATATCATGGGACTGCTGTCATATGCCTTACTCCTTGCAAGGGTTCTCAAAATATAAGACCAGATCTACTACAAATTAAGTTTTATTACTGTCTTATCAAGCTGAAAAATCAACTTGATCTTTCATCAGTAGCTCTTGCATGTGATCTCTGCCTCCAAATTCTTGTGGAGTCTTGTAATTGAAGACATTTTGGTTCCCGAGTCTACTGTGGTTTTGTGCACATAAGTAAATATTTTACTTGTATATGAAGCGGTGAACGGCAAAATGGTGCGTCACATTTTCAACTTTTTTTTTTTTAGGGCAAAAATATAATCTCCATGTTCAATTTATAGTGGAAGTGCAAATAATTATTTGCAATATTATAATTTTGAATTATATTTTGTTCAATTTATAGTGGAATTTTTTTTAGTTTTTGCAGTAAAATTCTTTGGACTTTAACCACTTGACTCACTGACTTGCACCACTTTGTCTTTCACAGCCTCAAATGACAAAAATTTGGTAGTTACGAGGTTTAAACATGCAATAGAGGACTTACAAATCACAGACAACCTGGAAGGATGATAAAACTGTTAGGAAGTGTGTGATGTTCTTCATCGCTGCCAATTAAGATACAGTATTCATTTTGCTTTTCAAAAGTTTGTTTACTAAATTAGAGAAATGTTTTATAACTGTGCCTCTAAAATGGTAGTGATGTGCATTTAAAAAAAAAAGTTTGTATTTTTTTATGTAATGAATAGCAAAGGTAATAATTAGTAGCATGAAGATGACTTTAACATTAGTGCAATACAAATAATACTTCAAGAGTTCACTAAATTCTAGTAAATAGCATTTTCCTTGGGTTGTTTAACTGAAATAAGTAATAATTACAAAAAAATAAATTACCACTTTATTCAATTTCATAATTAAAATGTCCAGTGTATTTAAATTTTCTGAATTTTTTTATATACGACAAATTAAAAATCACTTATGATTTAAAATTATGAATACTATTTCATTTTCATTCTTGAAACTATATTGTTCAAAAGCACTCCTTTAAGTCAAGCAAAACTTGCATAATGTGAGAAATAAATATTACTTGAATTCATTGCTAAATATCAATTCAAGAAATGCTCAAAATTATGTGGATTTATCAAATTGAAATATGCAGGTAACTGCAGTTATTGTAGTACGACTTCTTTATAAATTTATATAAATATTTCTACAGACAAAAGTTCCAATTAGCTACACTTTTAAATTTTACTAATAGACTAATTATCTATTTTATGTGCTTGCATAATTAACATTTAATGAAGAATAATAGTGAAAAAATACATTTATATTCAGGTTGGTAAAACAGGCTTCGTACGGTCCTTAATCGTCCGTAAGAACTCCTTATTTTCTGTTAATATTTTTAAGAGTCCTTAAGTTTTTATAAAGCCCTTACTTTTACGTTTAAGGCCCTTAACGTTTTATTTTTCGTTTACTCCCCGGTCCTTAAAAAGTACTCATTTTCTAGCTGAAAAATACAAAAGCTTTCAATTCATGGCAGCGATTGGCTTTGGGGAAATAGATGTTACTTTCGTGTGTGTGTGTGGATGTTTTTTTGTATTATTGTTATTCAGGGTTTTTTTGATATTGTCCTTCCAACCTCCTCACTCTAAAATACAATGCTTAATGATCGCGATGTATACCATTAGCCAAGTTAAATACATGGGAAGACCAAACAGATTGGAATCTGTTAAAAAAATAATTCCGAAATTATTGGTATGGTAGATTTATTAAGTTATGTATGAGAAAATTATCTTAAGGTTGAGTGCGTGTGTGATCCTGATACTCAAATCTTTTCGTCTAAATTCTGTAACTCAAACACATTTCAAAGCATTTTTTAGGTCTTTAAATATGCTACCGCAAGTTCATAAAAAAAAAAAAAAAAACCCGTAAGCTTGTTTTTGATATTTGATACGACTATGAGCTCTATGGGAATAAATTGAAATATTAAAGCTTTTTTTTTCCCAATATTTTCTTGGCTTGAAGCCAGATCTATAGATATTTTTGAATCAAGTATCACAATATTCAAATGTTGTACTGCGGACGCGTATTCTGCATCTGTACTTCAAGCTTGTTTGACTAGGAATGACATCTAAAAGGACGTGTCTGACATTCCTTGCTTAAGGCATTTATGAAATTGGGAGAGCATACTAGTTTTCCTGTGTCTTCAGATAACTGCTGTAAGAAATTTTGAAATTGTGATCTCCGAAGTAAAAATTCGAATTTTTCGATTATATCAGTTTTCGTTCGCTTAAAAATTGAATATATGAAGATGTACTCTTCCCGAAAAAAAAAAAATGTTGATACGCGTCTGCTATAGGACAATCATTTGTGCATCTAAACTTACTGCATTATACTGTACCGGCGCGAGTACTACGGTCCTTCGCCAAAGTGTCATAAGGAGAATCGTCGATACATCGTTACAGGGTTTGTTAATACAGTAGAATTGATTAAAATAAACATTGTAAATACGTTGTAACCAGTTCTATTAAATGAGTTTTATTTCAATGTATACCTTTATCGCTGTCTACTCGATGAGCCGAGCGACTAGTAACACAGCACGCTACAGTTGTGATCCTACGGGAAGGTTAGTTAGGTAAACCCAGTTCTATCCGTTCTAGCTTCGCTTTTGTGAATTTATTTGTTGATCACAGATTTGAAAAAAAAAAAAACTTGATTTTTTTGTAATTGTGGTCAAAGTCACGAAGCTAAAAATGCAGTGCTATTTAGCACAAGTAGCCTTCCGCCTGCCACCATCTTAGGAATCTCAAACTGAATTTCAATTTTTTCCAATCAATTAGCTCTGTTGAACTCCTACTGACACCTGAGATTTCCGAGTGCCAAGAACTTCTGAGAACTCTAACCGTAAAGGGAAAACGAATCGCTCTTCATTGGGTGCCTGGCCTTTGTGGTCTTTGGGGTAATGAACAAGCGGACTTCCTTGCAAAAAGAGGTGCCAACTTACTACAACATCCAAATACAGCTACTTCCTATTGGAAGATTAAACAGTTTCTGAAAAATTTATTTACATCTAATTTCTTGCGGGATCTTCAGACTCGTACAGCTTTAAAAAGTTTGAGGAGGGTAAGCCCTTCTTTTATACCTGATAAACCAAGACGTGATGCAGTTACGGCCTTCCGTCTGTCTACGGAACACGATTGCCTCGCCGCCCATCGCATAGGCATCTCAACCGAGCCTTTTTGCCCACTATGCGATTCTGGAGATGTAATGGAAAGGGACCACCTGTTCCGATGTGGGGCTCACAGGAAAAAGGGATATTATCATCATCATCATCATCATCATCTTAACCACTGAACAAGGCTCAAAAAATCTTATGCCCGCGTATAAAATAAGGTTATTGAACATGCATATTCCCATTCTTTATGCCCGTCCGGCAATGTATACAAAATATAACGAAACTTAACCAACGTTTCACATTTAGCAATGGCTCAGGGAAAATAAAATTTTGCAAAAAATTGTATCCAATAGTTCATGATATATTTTACTACTTTCATTTTTCTTGCATAAAAAATTAATAAATATTAACACTTTAATGGACCAGTTAAGACCATTAAAGAATCTAGGGCGCTGTACAAAATACTGAACGGTCCATCACCTAGGGAGTTCATCAGGCTTGAACTTGATTGGTTAAACAATTATTTTTCTTGTTGTTAATCATATACCATTGTTAGCAAATTTCGTTAATCATTAACTGTGTGGGTGATATTTTTAGGTGGTCGCTTCGGGTTGTTTAATCCCTGGAGAATATCAATATTTCAAATGATTCAAACTTTTTAAAATTCAATATCATTAATTAATTTATTCTTACTGGGATGGAAATTATTTTTGGACGCAGTTAAAAAAAAATTAAGATCGATACAGGACAGATATGCATGAAAATAAACTTCAAAAAGGTCTGGAAAACTTATCACTTTAAATGAAAACAGCATATTTCTTAACCTGCATTTATCAACATGAAAGAATTAATTGTTTTACCAAACACAGCAGCTGCTTTGAGTATTTTTAGCAATACTAATCATCGTTGCAAACAAGAAGATAAGTTCTCCCATTTACAAACTATAAAAAGCATATTAGAGGACTATAATTAGTGAAGACAGATTAATCAATTTTTCCTAATTGATATTATTATTATTATTTTTTTGTGGGGGGGGGGGGGGAGTATACAATATTAGGGTAATATGAGAATCATTTATCGCAAAACTTAAATCTCAATGTTAAGCTATGGGGAATTTTCTTAGTACAGTCGAACCTCCATATATCGAACTTCCACATATCGAAATTTTCTATATATCGAACTCTTAGCAAATCTCAATGTTCATTACATAGAAAATTTGTTTCTATATATCGAAATTTTTTTCAAGACAAATTGGGAGATTTTATTCCTCCTTAGAATATAATCTCCCAATTTTTGGCATTTGAAACAATACGTCGTGGACTCAATTCGCGGAAAATGTCCCTGATTAAGTTTTTAGTGGACTGAATAAATACGAACATTTCTTTGAACTTTCCGCAAAGCTGGCTGTTCAGCAAGATATTCGTAGTTTTTTTTTATAAGAATGTAACTGTGATCATTGTAACCACTGTCTAAATTATTGTTTTTTTAAAGGTATGTAGTACTCAATAAATCTTTCATATTAATTCATTTTTTTGTTATTAACTTTCATTTAATGGGATTCGCATATAAATTAGAAATGGAGTTTCGTATACGAAAATTAGCTTTATTTTTTTTTTAGGAGAATTGTGATAAAACTAAGCTGAATTCTATATATCGAAATTTCTATATATCGAATTTTTGTCCGGCAATTTGCTACTTCGATATATGGAGGTTCGACTGTATTTTTCTTTTTACAGATTAGCAAAGCATATCTGTTTGAATTCTGGTATTTGCTTTTGAAAATAGATATTTAAATTCAACGAGTGTTTTTTTTAAATATTTATTTTAAGTTTTTAAAAAGACTTGTAGCGATTTTGTAACGACAGAGGACAAAATTACCTTCGGAAAAAAAACCTTACCTTGTAAAAAATTACCTTCGGAAATAAAGACAACAACTACACTCTTTATTTAAATGTGCACCTTCATATGCAAAACACAAACACAAAAATATGCGTTTCCTATTCTATGATTAGAAAAATACTCGGATAAAAATTCTCCAAAGCATAAGGGGACTGACGATCAGCAACATCTATAGATGTACCGCCTAACGACGTTACACCAGCCGCTGTCGAGGACTTTGAGTATAAAACTATTAATTATAGTACATGGCTTATTATTATTTTTTACTTCCACTGAATGTATTGAGACTTTGAAATACTTCTATGCCCGTTATCTATCTATCTATCTCTCTCTCTCTATATATATATATATATATAAAACAGTTCCGTGACTGACTGACGGATAACGCACAGACCAAACCGCTGGACCTAAAGGGCTGAAATTTTGCATGGCGATTCTTCTTAAAGTGTGGGGTGCACTAAGAAAGATTTTTGAAAAATTTTTCTTAGATTTTTTTAAAAATTAAATTTTTAAGCTGTTTTTGTATCTTTATTTAAGTTTGCATTTAAAATAATAATCTGAGTGTTATAAAATTTATATCACGAGAAAGATCATAAAAACTCCTTTAAATTGAAATCTTTTTCGAATCTTTACCTCAATTTTCTGATTTTTGGTGATGCTTTGAAGATTAATTTTTAGAATTTAATTTATTAAATGCTGATCACGAAATTTCTTTTCTTTTAGTGATACTTTAAATTAATTTTACGTCACATGCATAGCAACGAAATAAAATGTAAAAAAAAAATTAAAATACTGTAAAAGAAAAAAATTAGCCACTAGACTCATTGAGATGGAAATGTTTTAAGAATTTAATTCAAATTAGTAAATATGTTTTATGGATATTAAATTAAACCTATATATAAAACAGTTCCGTGCAATTTCCCCTCAAAGTATGCTTTACCATGGCGATAAATAACGCTCAAGACCAAACTTTAAAATACGCTGGCGTAGATTTAAGAAAAAATTGTTTCTCCACTGTCAGTTTTACGTAGCTTGCTCCCGCGTAAGTTCGCGGACGAGGCTAGTAATAATAGTTCCTCCCAATGAAGAAACAAAAAATATTGTTTTTAAGGAAATCCTCTATAAAGCAATTTCATTATTTTTTCATTGTAATTATCCTAAAATGTACTCCGTAGCGAGGCACGGGCATTCAGGTAGTCGTATTCATATATGAGATTCCAACTTCTTCATACATACATGCTTACAACATTAATGGATGTAATTTACAAAGGAAGCCAAATCTTTGTCTATCCTAGTAAAGAGTATAAAAAGTAATAACTACAATTTCACGTTAGTTCTACGAATAGTATGAGCTCGGAAATTGAGCCCCGAATTTTCTACTCGCAGATACTCATCAAATACTCACTGATGACTAAGGAGCAGGAAATTTCCACTGCTGAAAATTAAAAATTGTTTAAGACGCAACTGATAAAAATTGCTTAGTATGCAGTTATCCCGGGTTACCCCTATTGGTCGGCAGATCTGTACTGTCCATCCGGCGCCCAGGCCTATACTATTCCCCTGTCCATTGACCGGACAGGGGAAATAAACTCTCAGTTGAGTTTGCAGGTATTGCTACGCAGCGCTGGTCTTCAATTTGACATTGTCTTGTGTGGTATAATCATTTTGAATTACTATGCAGTTAATAAATAAATGTGAAAAAAAAATCCTTATCTCAAGAAAAATAATTTCTTTTAACGTATTAAAGAATACAGTAGTAAATGTGAAATCTGCAGTTTTCTTAAATCTCTTCATTTACTAACATAAATTGTATTTTGTATCATAAAAAAATATTCTGAACACTTGATGTTTTAAGTAAACGCTTTCTGTTGTTTGTTTTAATATTTAGATGAGTCTTTGTCCTTTCAATTGTTATTCAAATATTTCACAATCGAACACAATACTTTCAGTTTATTTCATTAGGGAGTAATGTATTCTGCATTTTCCATGATAAGCGATGACAATGTTATCATAGTAAGTGCAAACAGTCATTGCTTCTAGCTGAAACATTGTGCAATACTTTATGTTTTTATGTGTAGTGCAATATATTTCGTTTCAATTCTAATTTAGTGCGTTGAACTGCGCAGAGAGTGTCGTACCGTTTGGTTTGATGCGTGGTATTATTAGTTAAAGAATTTTGTTTAATTATTCAAATAAGTTTGAAATTAACTTGATTCGTTTGATAACTCAATCTTCTCCTTTTAAAATAATCCCTGCGACAAGTAAAAAAGTGATTGTAAGTTACCTATTTCAAAATACAAGAAGATATGAATAAACTCAAGCACCCAGTCAATGTCATATTACTTATTTTTGTTTTGGGAATTCCTGAAGCATATGCACGTTTTATCAATAAAACCGAAGATACTTCAAATTTTACTAAATCACCTTCAAATGATGCGAAAACTGCACTTTCCTATGACATCTACGGTAAGTCAACCCCCCCCCCCCCCCCAATGAGTCTGAATTATGATTTGTGAATTGCAATGAATTGTTCATAATTTACTGCATGTTTTTATACCTATATTTGTAAATTTTCTGTAAACATTCCTTTGTCATACTTTAAAAAATATTATTTTGAAGATTTTTTTTGTTTTTACTAAGATCAAATTATTAGTTTTACTTTTTAATTATCAGATTTATTATTGAAAATTGTGTTTCATTTAAGCTTCAATGAACTTCGTTTTTGACGATAGCTATAAAATGTTATTTATTTAAGTTTAATAGTATAACAGTCAAATTTTGAGGTAGAATGCAAGCTTTGTTTATTATTTGTAACTAGGGTTTTTATACTAATCAATGAAATTTCGAATGAGCATAACTTTAGTTAAACTAAAAAGTAGAAGTGTAATGTAGATTATATGCTAAAATTTAATCTTCATTTTTCACTTACATTTTCCTGACACAAATTGTAAATCAGTTTTACTTCTTTTGATTTAATTCAACATTAGTTCAAATTTAATCCTTTAGAGTGGACGAGTAAGACTCTTCTGCGATCTCTTAACTGTGAAGCACCTTCCTGTTAAAATTTTAATGTTATAACGGTAAAATAAAATAGTTTTAGGTTAAATTGGGCTCAAGAGAATTCTTTGTCTAGTATGTCATCTATACTAAAAAATTTTATGACATATATCTTTATTATACAAATAAAACATAACAAAATAAATATTATACTCCCATTTCTTATTTTTTTACCCATTTTTTAAGAATACTATATGCGATAGGAAGAATGTAACTGGAAATCGAAGTGGAATCAGGAAAAGGCAAAATAACCATTACCAATGATTTTAATAAACCTTAGGGACAGTTGCTTTTGAACAATTTAATTCCCTAGGAAATGGTTGAACTGAGGATTCTTTCAAAAATGTAGGGAAAAGTGTCAAACAGAGCTTCAACTAAAAATGAAACAACTTATTTAGGGGACTCACGACTCTTAAGTCGAGGAAATAGGCATATTTTCATACTTTTTGACTCTTTTTAACTATTTCAATTTACTCCCAATTTTTCCAAATTTTATGTATATGATAAATTGATATATTTATTTTAATAAACAAATTTTTAACTCTCAAAAAAATTTTAAATAATCTTTTTTTAAAAGGCTTTAGATATAACTTGTTTTTTAAGCACTTTTATTGTATACTGACTTGCGCGCAGAACTATGAAATTAATTTTACACCTAAATGTATAATTCCTGTTTTATATTTAAAATAAATAATTCAAAATATAATTGAACATAAAACATTAAAATGTTTTTTCAATTTTTTTTTAAACTGCTCAAAATATACTTTAAATTTCCTTAAATTTTTGCATTAATTTACCCCTGAAAAAATAACAAAATGTGAAGTGATTGCAATAATTCTAGTTCAGGCCCAATAAAATAGCATTATTATGCAGTGATAAAAATTTCATGGAATTATGTTTCATAGTTTTTGAGATATCAGTTGCGGAATGATGCAAAATTACATTTTGAGAAAAATGAGTTTAAAATGTTTCTTATCATAAACTTGATCAGTAATTAAATATTTAGAATATCAATATCTCCGGAACTAAGCGGAATATTTTCATGCGGTTTGCTTTACTTTGTTCAGAAATGATCAGGCTTTAGCATATATTTTTTTCAAAAAAATCGAATGTTTTAAAGATTTAAGGGTAGTGAGTCCCCTTAAAGCTCGATTTGAGTTTTCAGCATAAAATATATATTTTCAGCCGTCTCCGTCAGTACATATCTTATTCTAAGAGACCCCATCACTAGCTCAAATATAAATTGCGTCTTAGAAGAAGCTCCCACATATTGGCTCCACACAATCGAGACTACGGTTGCCTTGTTTTTGACAACACCAGAACCAACAAAAATTGACTTTAAAACCCTGAATCTTTCTCTTATTGCTAGAAATTATGACCTATGTGCTCGCTCATAATCTCTATAAAAGATCTTTGAACACCCTAGGGAAAGTTTCATGAGGCATTTCGAAAGATGTTGAAAAAACTGCGACAGGAAAGCGAACTCAAATAAGATTAGATCGAAACTAAAGATGCGCCTCACTTATTTCGGGAATCTGAGTGTTATCTGAGTGTTATCTTTGAGATCTAAAATGTTACAGAAACATATGCAACGGATGCCCTGGCCTAGAGATTACACCTATTATGTATAGTATACGATCACTCAATAGGTAACTCAATAAATCACTCAATAGCCTCTTCAGTTTACTCATGTCCTTATTATAGGTTCTTCATAGAGGCATACCCGACGTCAGCTGGAGAAACCTATGACTGACAAAATGCCGTCTCTTACTCGGGTGTGCCTCGTGCATTTTTTCATACGTTATAATGCATTACACGATCTTTACCACTACACCAAACTCCCCCCCCCCCTCAAAAAATCAACCGAAAAGATCTTGTAACTGCTCAGAAGTCCATTATAAGAGCCATCACTGTGATTTAAAGCCATCACTGTGAAATAAAAACAGAAGACCGAAGTCTTTGCCCTAGGAGCATTCTTGCTTCCCAATATCTCGACACCTCTGTAGATCCGCGAAGAGCCCCACATCGGAACAGGATGTTCCTTTCCATTACTTCTCCAGAATCGCATAGTGGGCAAAAAGGCTCTGTTGAAATGCCTATACGGTGCAGATGGGCGGCGAGGCAATCAAGTCCCGTAGACAGACGGAAGGCCGCAACTGCATCTCGTCTTGGTTTATCAGGTATAAAAGAAGGGCTTACCCTCCTTCATTAAACATTCAATTTCTGGATTTCTTGTTTTGGTTTATCTTCATATTTGATTTTCTGTTTCAACTTTATATATACACATGGATGAATAATGTATAACTACATCTGAATGGTCAAATTACCATCATATGTATTTTTGTATCCTAACCACTCTCGCCTCAACATACTGACAATATCTACATTTTCCCCCCATTTGTATCTTTTCAGATTGCAGTAGTTATTCATGGGACTGCCATACCTGTGTTTCGAAGATTCTGGTAAATGCAAAAAAAAATTTAAAAAAAATTAATGTTCTATGACAGAGGTTAAAAACTAATGTTCTATACAGAGGTTTATATATAAAAATACAATAACTTTTTGTGGAGAACTTTTTTTATATCAGTAAACTGCAGACCCACCTCGAGCTTTCAAAACAAAAGCAGTTAAACTTCTAATAGAATGCTACAAACCAGGATAAGGAAATTTCGCTTACAGGATAAGGAAATTTCGATCCTTACTTCATGTGCATTTTGCTCCAATTAAGTTAGGTATGTGGAATGTGGAATATTTGCTCGGTATACATTTATTTCAGAAGATGGCTCAATGAGGATCAAACACCCCCAAAACTACCCAAACTGTTTTTGGTTTGGTTTAGAGCGCTACGGTCAACTTTTTGCTACACGAGGGCTAATTAGACCGGGACCTACAGTTTAAACCCGATTCCGAACGGCTACAAACATCCATGCCAACAGTGGGACTCGAACCCACAGGATCTAAACCGAATGCCAGCGCCCTAGCCATTCGGCCATCACCTGGCTTAACTGTTTTTGAATATCTTCAATAAAACAATAAAAGTACTGCTATTTGCAGTAGTATTGCTATTAAAAATTGAAGTATCGCTATTTGTTAGGTTATGTGTAAAGTCCAAACCCCTCCAGACCAGAATCCTAGCTGTGCTTATGATAAAGGGAATTCTTATCGCTTGTTGTAAATTTTTTTGTCTTACCCAATTGATATTGCTAAAGAATAACGTTTCACAGATTTTTTTGTCTTTTCATTTTATCTCTCTCTTAATTTCATTTTCCCTCTTTTTCAAATATTGCAAATGAAATGCAACCGGGAAAGGCTTTTTATTGATCCAACTTATGGCGTGATAAGGAAATTTTATCGCTTACCGCACGTTCTACCTATTGACTCACTTTATTAATGCAAAATATTTTCAGATTCTACATTTTTCTTCTTATACATCCTCTGCCTGTGCTTAAATACTGTAAATGAATTCAACTTTAATTGTCATTACTGTGCACCAGAATGCGGAAATGAGAGAGTCACTCTATTCCTAATTTACGTTGTTAAGTTAATTCTGCAAATAGTTACTCGTAAAAGTCGTTCTACGACACTTCACGATATCAGGAGTCCTGTTAGTTAACAGTCAGAACCAGGCTCAGATTACCGCATTGGCCCAATATTTTAGGGGACCCAAAAGTTCATCCTATTATTGTATTCTTAAACATAACCTTAAACACATACGGATGATTTGAGTATCCCATATAAATAAATCATAACAAAATTTGTACAAAAAATTGAAAATAGAGCAATAAGAAATTGAAAGTTGAGAAAATTTAGAGTTATATTATGTTACACAATTATGTCCCTAGTATCTTTCCACTTTTTAAAATTTATTTTACTTTTAAAACCCTTGAAAAATTCCCAAGCCTTATGACACTCCAGCTATATTGAAACAATGGGATGTAACAAAAATAATCAACTGATAAACTATAGACGCACACTGTTGCCGATCAAACACCATAATGAATGACCAGCAAGAATTCCACTTCAAAATACTAAGAAGAATTAGTATAATAAGCATAGGACTATATGTAATTTTGTTTTCCCTCAGATTTCAACAATGCAGATTTGAACCCGAACTACAACATTCAAAATGGCTACAGAAAAGGAAAAGACTAGTTTGTTATAAACCTTCTGATAGGAAAAGAAAAGTTTTGCAGCGAACACTGTATTGAATAAGGAGAGTTTTGGAGATTCTCCATGTTTTAACATTAATTTTCTTGTGGAAATCTAGTGCTATTTCTTTTCTTCTTTTCTCTTTCGGATAAACAAACTAACCGCCGAGTATATAGGGCAAGGGGCATATAGACAGTGAATAAGTTGCAAAGAACTGTACACACCGAGTCGAACACTGTAGTGGGACAGGTGTCTTGTTTGTAGAAGGGCACATTAGCTGACATTATGAAAACAATAAATCTTACAAACAACAACAACTTTATTCCGGTAGCCTTGATTTGCACGATGACAAACAAGCTCGTCAGTTATGACGAACAGCTCGTCCTATCAGAAGGCTGCGTGTTCAAATCACGTTCGGGTCACCACTGTAAAGAACTGTACGCACCGAGTCGAACACTGTAGTGGGACAGGTGTCTTGTTTGTAGAAGGGCACATTAGCTGACATTATGAAAACAATAAATCTTACAAACAACAACAACAACTTTATTCCGGTAGCCTTAATTTGCACAATGACGAACAAGCTCGTCAGTTACTTGACAGCTACAAAACACATCCAAAGGTACTAGTGAGAGAGAGCGGAAACGAAGTTTTATATGTGTGGTCTTATGCTTGATGCTGGCGTACTTTCTGCTGGAAATCTGCATAAACCTTTCAGGAGGCTGTGACAGGAGATTACGATAGTTTGCGATTTGCAACCGCTAAGCAATTCACTCCCACAAAGTACTACAGCCAGTTCCGGATTTAGAATTTTGTAGTCAAAGGCCAAACTTCTTTTAAAGCCCCGCTCCGATTCATTTGAAAGCTATAAGAAAAGTATAAATTTTTACAATCTATGTGATAACCTATTAGACATGAACTCGGGCGATGACCGAATGACTAGGGCAAGGGCCTACGATACCAGAGTCTGTAGGTTCGAGTCCCACTCTTGGCATGGACGTTTGCAATAGTTAGGAATCGACTTTAAGCAGTAGGGCCCGGTCTAATTAGCCCTCGTGTAGCAAAAATTAACTGTAACGCTCCAAACCAAACGCATTAATCATACACGTTTACCTGAAAACATTGTTGAAGTGTTATACTATATTTTTCTTAAATTTAATTTACAAACTAATAAGATACGTTGGTTCGAGCTTCACCTTGTTATGTTGTAAATAGAGTTCATTATCAATATTACTATTACTATTTATTAATACAATTTTCACTATTTTTATTGTCAATTTTTTTATTTATAATATTTTAAGTAAGTTGAAAAAATCAAAAGGTAAAATATATTTTTTTATTCACGGGCCTGCGGACCAGGGCATTTTTATCGCATGGGCAAATCGAGACTTTGCCCAGGGACCCCTGATGCTAGGGGGCCCCAAAACCCCCTTGGTGTATGAACCTAGTACTTCTAATAGTATGCATAACCCATGGATAGTTCTTATTTTTATAAATGTTCGTAAGGGGGCCCCCAAATAGCATCTGCCCAGGGGCCCCCAGCGTTCATAATCGGGGCCCCTAAGCCACTGACAACAGCATAAAATATTGTACCTCTATTTGTAGTCATTGTAGAAAGACATAGTTTCTTATTATACTCCAAAAACTCTGTAAAGGGCATCAAGCAAAGAAAAAAAGGAGTCTCTTGAGAAACCGTCCTATCATCTGTTGGATGCTATGCTGTACGCTTTACGCAAGCAAAAATTTCACCAGAGAAGCTACAACGAATCGGACGAAGCTAAATAAAAGAAATTATTAGGAGGTCATAGAAGTTGACGAAGGTTACAGTACTGTAAACTCGCGATTAAAACGAAACTGCTCCAGCTGTTCAATGTGATTGATTTGAACGCTAGCCATAAGAGATGAAATAACTGATATCAGTGCAATTCCATATGACGTATAATATATTAGTAAATTCTAAATTGTTTTAAAGTACGAATAAAAAACGAATTCAGATGCACGATTCGATGTCTGCATATGTGTTGTACTTTGTACCCAATATATGTCTGCATATGTGTTTACTTTGCGCAACGAATTTGATTTCAGAAGCACGTAGTCCCTCTTTTTATTCAAAATCATTGTGAAAAAAAATTAAGTACGAAAAACCTTTTTTAAAAACCTATTGCAAATTCCTGCATATTATGAGTGAGTTTTCCGAGTTAAGAATACAGGGTGGTCCAAAATTATTGAGCGCATTTCCTGTGTGAAAAAAAAAGAACAAAATGAGGTACGTACTTGCTTATTGTTTTCTTGAAAATACAATTTAAAAAAGTTTTACACATCAAAATTAAAGAACTTCCACATAAGCCGGTAGATGGCGCGACAACATTTCGCAAGAAAATTTACTACTTGCGTCAGTCTGCAAATAGCTACCGTACAGGAAAAAAGCAATGTGCGTTTTGTGGTTCCATGAGAGCAAATCTGTTGTAACTGTTCAGAGACGTTTTCGTTTAGAATACTCAAATCGTCGTCCTCCAAGTAAGACTCTATTAAACGTTGGTACCAACAATTTAAGGACACGGTAAATGGGGAACATACGTTCCTGAAACATTACGTTCCTGAAAGGCGCTGGTAGGCCATAAACAGAACACACTTCCAGTGTCCTTCCAGAAAATAAAAAAAGATAAAATATTAAAATCTTTGTTAATTTTTATCGTTGAAGCTACGCCACGCTCCAGAAAGTATGTGAACAAGGCCTTAGGGTCTGTTCACACAGAATCCGTCAGCGTCAGCGTTAAATTTTTTAACCAATCATATACCAATCATTGACCCATTCAACCAATCAGTGCCAGCTAACTCTTTAACGTTGACGCTGACGGATTCTATGTGAACAGACCTTGCGCTGACACTGGCGGACGCAACGGGAACAAGGTCGCACACTTACTACTGCGGCTATGGTATATATTAACCGAAAAATCATCGAAAAAGGCGATGTTCCTACTATTTCCATACAGCTACAATCGAAACAGAACATCCAAAAGGCAAAATAATCCATGAGAGATTAATATTAGAAAAAAAAGCTGGAGACAGGAAAATATACGGATGCATTTACGTACCAATATTGTTCGAGGCAGCAGACAAAGATAACGTAGTCGTGTCATTGACCAAAACAGTGGAATTATTGCAGATAGCAAAGTTTCCATAAAATTTGATTCAAATACGGAGTTACTGTAGAGAAGAATTATTAAATTAGTAAACAAGAAAATTTTAATTTACGTCCGAATTCCCAATAGTGTTTGGATATAATGAATATAATATATATATTTATCGATATTATATTTCCCTCTTCTCTAATCCATTTTCGCACCCTTTTCACCTATGCCTGCTTTATTTGTCACCTTCGTTAACGGGCGTGCCCCACGTGTGGGCTGGTGGTCACGACATTTCATCCATTTTTTTCCTCTTTTAAGGCTGCTATGTACTAATCCCATTGGATTCGCTCACCTCAATGTTAACCTATGGAGAAAATTTGTCCATGGATTGCCGACTTGGATTCAAAGATTTTTTTTTTTTTTAAATTGCACTCCGTCATAGAGAAAGAAATTTTACATTTGTGTACATTTTTCGTTTTAAAAAAATACAATTAATATTTTAAAATTTAAATTATTTGGGGAAAAATCTGGTATAGTGTGTTTTAAACGCTCATAAATTCCTTCGGTGAACGAAATTTATAAAATGAATCCTGTAGCGCTTTGCAGAAAAGCTCAGGCTATCTGACAATACCAATTTTATTTGATTATCAGCATTTATGTACCTGTAAATAGTTGACAAAAATATATTTTAAATAAAAAATTTGAGGGCAGCGCTTAACCCCCCCTATAGAGAGAGAGCCATTGCAATTCCTCAAAATGTCAATCCTAAGGGGGGTGGAATTCTCGAACTGTCAAATGGACTCCTCCCCCCACAAGAATCTGCAAGAAGAGGAAAAGGGATATACGATTTTTTTCTTAGTACATTGCAGCCTTAAGCGATTCGTCATTCTTGTGTCTACTTCTGCTGCCGTCTCTCTCGACGTTCTTCTGGAATTTTCGACATTTTCCCCTAATTTATATCAATTTTTGATGATCTTCTCTATTGTGACAATCACACCTAATGCTCCTCTGCCTGGTGGAAAACAATTAATTAGTCTGAAACTAGTTGCCAACCGTATTTTTATTAGGGTTATTAAGGAGCTGTGTGTTCCTGTTTTCTCAAACTTTCATGTAGGTAATATGTGGTTTGTAAGAAGTATGACGCGATACAGACAAAGACGAAAAGGTGAAGCCTTATTTTTTTCAGTGTGTGCACTCATCGAAGAAATACAGAGAAACTTCTCTAACACGGCCAGTCATGGTTCCGAAAAAATGTGGACGCTTTGAAGGTTAGCCGGGTAGAGAAGCTTTACTTTTGCTGGTTGTGCCTGCAATTTGTTTCATTCACTCGTGCTTCAGATACGTGACTCACTGCAGTGCAGCTTTCGAAGCTCACCTTGAGCGGCATGTCTCTCCCGTACTCATTTAATCTGCCTGTGAAGTGTAATGCATGGTTTATTTTAAGATTTCGAAGCAAAACGCTTGTTCAGTATTGTAGCGTGGAATTTAACGCTAAAGTTAATGTGTGCTAATTTTGCCCCAATTTAATCTAGAATTTATTTAATATCAGGAAATACTTTAATTCAGTCACTTTGTCAAGCAATATTTTATGTTAACAGATGTGTTTCTAAGCCCTTGCTTTGAATTCAGGGTGGTCTTCCTTAACGACATCTTTGCTCATTCATGCACATCTGTGCGTAAATAGAATCAGCTCGATATTGTTGAAGAGATCATTACGGTTCTATTTTCCCAGGCTACGGTTCTGTTGTTGCAAGGATTTCTTTAAATTACGGTTTTCTGTTTACGGGCTAACAAACAGCGTACCATCTATCAAAATCCCTTTCGAAAGCAGTTAGACATTTACGCGGCGCTCAAGGCGACGTATCCATAATGCACGCCGTTTCACTTGCCCCCAAAGGCAGTACCGTTTAAAAATTATATTTATATTATATTATAATTAATAGCTTAAAGATTAATGTTTTAATTTGGTAAATTTCTTTCTTGATTTTTAAGAATTTTTGGAATAATTTGTTTAAACATCTATTGCTTTAAACTTAATAGAATTTTCTTATTTATTATATTCTTTGAAAAGACTGATGAATTTTGGGTAATTTTCAAGCTAATTTTGATTAGTTGTTCTATGTTTATAGTGGAATTTCTCTTGAAAACGCTTTTTTGCTATCTATTCTATGTAATCCTATCCATTCATTCTTCTGAGAAATTCCAATTATTTTCTAAAAATCGGAACATTGAGGTTTTTTTGTAAAATCACATTATGGCATTTTAGTTAAAACGTATTTATGGCAAAAAACTAATGGATTTCCTTAAACTATTCAACCACACCATTTTTGCTAAGTAAATTCTAGCTTATTATTGAAAATTAATTCCCATTGCATCGCAGTTGTATTATTTATAAATTCCATTAACAAAATAAATCTTATTTAACCAATTGGAAAGTTAGTGTATAGTTCTTTTTATTTTTCTCCATTCTTAAATATTCTAATGATCGTACAAGTTGATTTGTTCTCTTAATTTTTCTATTCTTAAATATTCTAATGATCGTATAACGCTATTCAGGCAATTTCTAAAATAATAAATACTGGACTGCAGTTTTTGAGCCTACCACGTAAGAAATATTTATAAGTAAAGATTGCTCATGAATTTCAATCTTTAACTAGTTGTTACCCGTCAAAACATGACGGCTGGATAAAAAATAAATGTACTAATAACAGAAATTATACTCAACATACCATTGCCAAATATTGAAAATGCAATTAAGGGAATGGTGGACATTACAAAGCGATTTTTGAAATTTTGCCTCAGAGATATGAAATTTTGCATATATTCATTAAAGTATACTTATATTAAACACTTATAATATTTTATAAATATTTTTTTTAAACTTTAAAAAAACTGAAATTAAAACTTTAAAATAAACTTTAAAATAAGCTTGAAAATAAACTTTAAAAAATTGAAATTAAATTTTTTAAATGCTCCTTTGCGATCCAATTTTTGACTTTTCCCCTTAATTTTACATTTATATTGCTTATAAATACATTTTGAACAGAGTTATGTATTACTTTGTACTTTCGTTGAATAGTGTATTTTTAGGGAAAATTTTTATTCTTGTACTCTGAATTTTTGTGAAATTTTTGTACTTTTCTACACTTAAGTTAAACTTTGATAACCTGAATGATGTCGAAATCTAAAATGAATACATAACTTTATTTTGATGCATTACAGGAGTCTTTATGATAAATTTTATAAAATTTCGTCAAAAATTATGACACAAGTAGCATTTCAAAGAGTTGCAAATCTGGAAATTACTCATTTTGAGAAAAAGCCATTTAAAAGATGTTTTTTTCACCTACCTTTAATACTTACTTTTCTAAAGCCACCAAGTTTTTATTTTACTTTTTACTACATATTTTAAATGCATTTTATTGCAATATTTACATATTTTTAAAATATTAATACATAAAAAAATTTCAATTAATTTTTTATTTTTGACAATTTGGAAATCCACTATCCCTTTAAAAATAGAGAAATACACTTTTAAAAAATTCTATTTAACCCCATAAAAAGAAATATTGTTACTCAACAGCGAGAAATAAACAATTTCCGTCAGGTTTGATTCTATATCTCGCAAACATAATTAAAAATGAAAATGGCAGAGAGAGAGCTAGAGAGATTTCCTCGAATAAACAAATTGACGTGTTTACGCGGCCTCACCCTTAGTAAGTATCTAAAGACAGATTTAAACATGTCACTGAGCATGCGCAGAAGCAAATTAATGTGTTTATGCGGCCTCGTGCCTAATGAGTATCTAAAGGCAGATTTAAACATGCCACTGAGCAAGCGCAGAAAGCAATTTTTGATTGTAAATTATCACTAATTAATAGAAATTGCGGTTACAAAACCAAATTTGACACATCTATAGATTTAAATATTTCGTTTAAGACCAAAAAGAAGTAAATTGATGCAGCAGTTTTCTCTCGCGGACGGCCCAAACAATCGGCTTAGCAACTTAAATATTATTATTATTAAACAAATGCTAGGCCATTGACTATCAGGACATCAGGCAACGAGCTTTCCAATATCTTTTAACAATACAGTCCAAATCATTTAGAGCAGAACATTCGTCCAGATGAGCAGCAGTCATGTCTTGTACAAAGTCACACAAGACACAGTCAGGTGAATTAGTCAAATTAAATCGAAACAAATGGCCACTAAGACAATCGTGTCCGGTCAAAAGTCTAAACTCCGGTACTGCAGCTACACGAGATGAATCCGGGATACAGCGAGATCCACAAAGCACACTCCAGGACCTATCTCCAGCATCATGGGAAGCCACGCTACGAAACGATTGTCTGAAGATTCTCTTTATCTCTAATTTAGCAGAATGGAGTGGCAGGTCTCTACAAGGTCTTTGAAGAATATCAGTTACCGTTTTTGCCAAAAAGTCCACCATCTCGTTTCCTCAAAGACCACAATGGACCCATTGGAAAGCAACTTTTCCCTGAATCCCCTTCAGGAGCCCCCTGCAGCTCAGTACTCGGGAACTCCTATTCTCCTGGTTGCTTGATAAAGCCTGAAGGGCATAGATAGAATCTGAAAATATTACAGCCTTATCAAGAGGGGAAAGACGAACAGCAAGTTGTTGGAGGGTAATATGGATAGCTTCTAATTCACCAAGAAACTAAAGTAAATACGTTATTCTTAACAGTCGAGCAAATTTTTACTGACGTTAAAGTTGAGTGTTCGGAAATATAAAGATCTACCACAAAAATTTCCCAATCTTTTCTTGTTTGTGATGAAGGTGGCAAATTAAAATATTAAATTTGATTCGGTATCACTCAACAGGAATTAAAGTTAATGTTATTTTTAGAGTGGTACGTACCGTCATAACGCAGCAAAAACAGGTACTTTTCTCTCTCTTTCATTTCACACATCCTAGTCAAAAAGCTGCTTATATAATCTCCAGATTTACAGGTATAAACTCTTAAGACATGCTGTTAATAAATGTAAAGTGAACTTTTAAATGTTTCCTGATGGAAAATAAGCGAAATAAATGTTTCAATTTCAGTGCCAATATTGTCCTCTGAGCAATTTGTGTGTCCCACTTTCTTATGGGGAAGAGACTTGTCCTAATGCATATCTTCATACTGTAAATTGCCCAGGTATGTCATTTTGTACCTTTATGTTTGTTGATTTTCCCCATTTTTAAAGAAAATTAATTTAGAACCTATTCTAAAATGGCTCAGTATAAAATGTT
Source organism: Dolomedes plantarius (assembly GCA_907164885.2). Classification (NCBI taxonomy): domain Eukaryota; kingdom Metazoa; phylum Arthropoda; class Arachnida; order Araneae; family Dolomedidae; genus Dolomedes; species Dolomedes plantarius. The sequence goes on along the minus strand of OU015501.1, from coordinate 49,610,530 downwards.
TCTTTTAGTTTTAACTGTACAAAAATTTGTTTCTTTTTTCCCTTTAATTCATAAATAGGTGTCCTTCGGATACACGTATGTGCGAGTATTTAAATAGAAACTATAGGTGTAAAAAAATAACAAAATTATCGTCATTAAGGTAATTCCTAACTACTGAAGACGACATTTACCTCTTCTGGATTCGAGACCTAGACTTGTTAATAAGTTGTTCATTATGTGCATTAATCTTATCAAAATGAGTTTCGTTTCCTGGGTCGATTATGCCAAACTGTTCATTTTTACTGTAATATTAAAGTTTTGCTATGATGAAACCGTATCTGAGAAGTCCCATACTTAAATAGTCATAACTCACTAACCATAGGGCATAAACAGAGGAGTTAAGATTAAATTTATTTTAGGGCCCTAATCCAGGTTTCAAGGTCTATGCACTTTTTCGCACTTTTCTTTTCAGTTTATTCTATTGCTCGCAGAAATGTGTAAAAGACTTTACGAACAACAACTACCAAGTAACACAATAACCATGCGAAGAAAAGAAAAGCGCTGTGATGAATTTTAAAATTACTTATTTTCAATTATAAACAAATGAACAGTTGATCAATTTCTGAATATGAGCAATATTTACGAGGGCCTCAACAAAGGAGAAATATGCTGAGGCGTACCTATCTCGGCTAACTTTTTCGTTAAGAATCCGTCATGTTCTCTAAGTAAAAGTCTTTTTATTGTAAAAACACTCCGTACCTATATTTTTTTAGGGTTTTAGAGAAATTACAGATATCGCATTACCGTGTTGAACCCGCAGATTTTCGGGCTCCCACTCCTGAATTCTAACATGTACACGTGTAGCAATGCAAAGGCATGCGATTCATGGGAAGTTCTGTGGCTGAGGGTTTTAAAGCGATAAATTAATATTACTGCGGATTGGATTTAGGAAAGGGAATTTAAATGGAGGGTATAATATTTAAGATTTTACATATATTTATTTTTGTTTATTTATTTTTTAACTTGAAAAGCACAAGCTTTTCTTTGCTTGTGCTTTTCAAGCTGAATTGCTCGTATAATAAGCAGATTATGTGCAATAGTGTTTTGGGGAATCTGCTGTATACAAAATGCTTCACAAAATATTTCATAAATTAAGGAAACAAAAATGCAAATATAAATAAATAAAATTGTTATGATAGTAATTGAGATGAATTGAAATCAATCAAGTTTACTTTTTTTTTAAATTAGCGTATTAATAAAACTTTTCAAACTGTTTTCAACAGAATTTAAGAAAAATTCCTGTCTGAGCTGATGTTTTCTAGATCAATATAATATAAAATCTTTTCAAAATTGTATCCTGGTGATCCCTAAAGGCTTGACGTACCCGTCGGTAACGTTATGTTAAACAGAGAACATTTTATCTAGAAAAAAAAAGCCAACTTTTATTCGACTTATATTATACAGTTGATCAATTTCTGAATATGAGCAATATTTACGAGGGCCTCAACAAAGGAGAAATATGCTGAGGCGTACCTATCTCGGCTAACTTTTTCGTTAAGAATCCGTCATGTTCTCTAAGTAAAAGTCTTTTTATTGTAAAAACACTCCGTACCTATATTTTTTTAGGGTTTTAGAGAAATTACAGATATCGCATTACCGTGTTGAACCCGCGATCATAAAAAAAAAGTGGGGGTTCACTCGGAGGGTCATCTCTTAAATCACCGGAATACCGTATAACCTAAAAAAAGAAGCCAGAGATACGCTGTCCTTATCTCGGGAATTTTTAACCGAAAGCCAAAGACAACTGTCGACAGATATCCGATGTACCCGAAAAAAATTACTAGGTTATTGAAAGAGTAATTTGAGAGTTATCAGACCACGTAATCAGAGAGTAATTGGGAAAAGGCGGAATAGCTGCTGATGCTAGATAGCTGCTGGTGTCTGAGATTTCCGTTTTCTTCTTCCTTAGAAAAATTAGAATTAGACAGCTTTTATGACATGCTTAAAGGACTGAGATGAAAATGTCGTATTTTTATTTATTTCAAATATTTACATAGTTTTCAGTATTCATGTTAATTCCTTCCCTGGCGTTGAAACCTTTTTATCATGCTATTTCGTTTACGTTACACTGTTCTTTATTTTTATCAATGATTTTATGTTTGAGTTATTATATATTCTAAAAAAATTTATATTTTGGTACGTTCCCTGAATGCATTGCAGCGCTAGATTACTTTAAAATTACTGTTATGAAAACTATATTTACATTTCCAAAATCAGTTATTTTTCGTCCAGATAATATGCCATGGGCATACACGCAGTCTTTTGTTGATATATCATTTTGATTTTAAGTCTAAATTATAAAGAGGGTTAGGTAGTAACGGAATTGCCTGGTACTTTTGATTAAATATTTCTATACTGGTCATAGTTCCGCTTTTTATGTACGAAATATTTTGCCCTGATATGACATATGTACTTGTTGGAAACATATTATTTATTTATCAATTTTACTACTGTTATTCCAAACTTTATATTTAATTCAAATATTTAACTGTTTCCTTTTGCATTAAAGTTGATAGGACGATTGTCTACGTTGTTGCGATTTTTGGCACAATAGCATTGGTTTGTAAAGTGGTTATCTTCTACTGCATCTTCAAAAGGAAGAGGATAATGAAAACTGGGACTATAATTACCCTCCACAATCCAATTGAAAGTACAGCTGGAAGGTATTTAATTTTTTTATTGTTTGATAAAAAAATATCAGTCATGTCATATATTATTAGCATGTGGTTATATAATAAGTCTCTCATAACATTTATATATGTAATATGTCCATTACATCACGTCCTTAAATTATAACCTGTAAAGGAAAACTAGCTCATATATTATACATGGCTGGAGCTAGACTCAGCCTGAAAGAAATAAAATTTTGATTTTGGAAGCAGTCGGGCCGAATCGTTTATTAGAGCGACCAAAGTACATCGGTTCAATTCAGAAGAGCGGCTCGGAAGTAACATCACCTTTCAACCTTAAGCGCGAGATGCGAGAAGAACATGTGACTATTATTTGTAGGGTCAGCAGATTTTCGGGCTCCCACTCCTGAATTCTAACATGTACACGTGTAGCAATGCAAAGGCATGCGATTCATGGGAAGTTCTGTGGCTGAGGGTTTTAAAGCGATAAATTAATATTACTGCGGATTGGATTTAGGAAAGGGAATTTAAATGGAGGGTATAATATTTAAGATTTTACATATATTTATTTTTGTTTATTTATTTTTTAACTTGAAAAGCACAAGCTTTTCTTTGCTTGTGCTTTTCAAGCTGAATTGCTCGTATAATAAGCAGATTATGTGCAATAGTGTTTTGGGGAATCTGCTGTATACAAAATGCTTCACAAAATATTTCATAAATTAAGGAAACAAAAATGCAAATATAAATAAATAAAATTGTTATGATAGTAATTGAGATGAATTGAAATCAATCAAGTTTACTTTTTTTTTAAATTAGCGTATTAATAAAACTTTTCAAACTGTTTTCAACAGAATTTAAGAAAAATTCCTGTCTGAGCTGATGTTTTCTAGATCAATATAATATAAAATCTTTTCAAAATTGTATCCTGGTGATCCCTAAAGGCTTGACGTACCCGTCGGTAACGTTATGTTAAACAGAGAACATTTTATCTAGAAAAAAAAAGCCAACTTTTATTCGACTTATATTATATAATCATAATAGAAGATTTCAAGGGGTTTAAAGCATACTAAAAAACCCTTAAAGCTATTTTACTCATCTAAGGGGTGTCCGCTATGAAAAACTATTAAAGTTTTTATTTTTAAAATTCTGTTTATTTATTTTTACGTGCCAAGGAAACCACACCAGACTTCGCCCTCGCTTCAACGACTTCAACCAGCTACGACTGAAAGTTCAGATTAATCAAGCATTATAATAATTATTCTGAAATAAGTTCATAAATATTTTAAACAAATTTCACTTCTACGATGATTTATAACCCATTAAGAGAATGCGTAGACATAATCAAAAGCTTGGGAAGGATAACATTCAATTAATTACTCCTCATTTAGTTAGCTGGTTAGTTCAGCTGGCAGAATAAGCGAGTCTAGGCATTCAAGCAGAAAAGTGATCTATTCTTGGCTACATAGCTCAAGTGGTAAGAGACCTGAGTTTAAATTCGGTCATTGCAGACCGTCATTATAAAGAAGCTTGAGGTTTAGAAACTGGAAGGAATGATATCGGACAGTTATGAAGCATATGACAAATATTCAAGTAGTAAAAAATCAATAAATAAAAGAAAATGAAAACAGATTAAATCTAAACAGAACATGATCCTATGTCGTTTGTATGTAAAAGTTAGGGAAATATGAGAGGAATGGAATCAAAATTTAGAATTTCTCAAATTGACAGGATAATTCGGTCTTGAATGCTGGGTTTGTTGATAAGTTGGTTGAATGGTTCTTGAGTACCACGATCTTTTTTTTCTACCCAAATCCGTAACAGACGAAACCTATAGCGTACAGCCACTTCTAAACGTCTATAAGCATCCATGCCAACCGTTATCTGGTACTGCCTCTTCAAAAGGAGGAGTAGAATCCCCGCTGAGACTGTAAATACCCTCTACAAATCCTTTTGAAAATATCCTCCACAATCCTATTGAATGTACTCCTGGAAGGTATTTAATTTTTTTAACACAGGATTCGAACCACACACTTTAGTTCCCTCTCCAATCGGACATCAACCTGCTCTTTAAAAAGCTAGAAAACGTGGGTTTGATTCCAGGTTTTGACGATTCAGTCTTATAAGTTAGTGAAGTAACCCGTTAAACAAAAAATGACTCATGCCTTTTACTATACTGTTAAAATCTCTATTACCTGACTCCTATCATATTCTATTCCCCCTTTTTTTTTAACTCCTATCATATTCATATTCTTTAAAGAATTCCAGAATACAAATTTGAATAGATAGCTTTAATAACTATTTCTTCATTTAAACCTGCTATGACAGTCACCATGTCCCATAAATTTTACGGGGTTTTGAGAACTCTCGTACCCCGAATAGGCGTGTTGAATATCCTCTTCAAAAAAAGTCATATATCGCTCACTCCTTTCAACAACGTCATATCTCAAAAATCAAGATTCTTCAGGAGAGCGATGTTAAAATTTAAAAAGTAGAATCAAATGTATTAAAAATCAATATTAATTCTGCTCTCTAGAGACTAAATATTAAGTGGTGAAATATGACGATCTTGCAGGGATATACTACTCTTCTAGGGCATTCTGAAAACAGACATAACTAAAAATCTCCGATTTTTGAGATATGACGTTGTTGAAAGGAGTGAGCGATATGTTAGGATTCACACCGATGACCATCTTTTATTTGGCTTGATTTCTCAGGTATATGAACACGGCGGCGGCTTCTCGCAGCTTTTATCGTTCCATGAAGCCTTAGGGGCCCTTTCCGCCCTCTGTCAGTCCAGTCAGTCCAGGGGAAAACACAAACGCACGGGATCACCCCACAATTCTCCTAACGCCAAGCAAAAGATGACGTTAGAAGAATTGTGGGGCGATCCACGGATATCCAAAGTTATTGGGACTGAGTTATATATATAAATGAATATATATATATATATATATATATATATATATATATATATGTGTGTGTAAATATATAAACAAACAAACAAACAAACACACACACACACACACACACACATATATATACAGTACAAATCGTTTATAAGAACATCCAGGGGACTTTAAAAACTGGTTCTTATAATCGATAGTTTTTATATCCGATAGATAACTTAAAACTGCTGGAAATACCAAATTCATTGTCACATAATTTCTATTTACACCTGAAACATGACGTTCAAAAAATGGTTAAAAGATTCCTGTTCAATCAAAGGTTCGTGTTTGAAACGTAACGTCCTATCCGGGGTCATCCTATAAAACAGACCAGTTTCATCAGTGTGAAAGATTTCATGGTCTTCATAGCCTTCTCTTAACGTGGTCCAAACGGTTTTAAGCCAGTTATCAGAAACTCCTGGTGTCACGGCCTTCGATTCTCCCGAACACAATGGAATGCCTCTTAAGAAATCTCTGGATCCACGAAGTTGAACAAACGAAATCATATTTTTTAAAGAGCTTCACAAATTCATTCGCTTTCGCTTGCAAAATCGGTCCGCTTAGAGGAATTTTGGCACTCCTTTGAATCTTAAACCATTGCAAAAGGGATTCCTCTATGTCAACATGTAGACTTTTTCGAAGTTTCTTAATATTAGTCCGATCTTTTACAAATTCTTCTTTTAATTTTTCTTTATTCTTTAATATATTTGAAATCGTGGCATGACTAACCATTAATTCGTTGGCTAATGCTCCATTTTTTTCACCGTTTTCTACACTGGAAATTCCGTTCACAATTAACATGTTCTTATAAGCGATACATTTTCTCAGAAACCAATTAATTTTAAGTCACTAAAAGCGATATGTTCTTATTAACGATGTTATTATAACCGGATTTTGTATCCATCATTACACACGAGAATTGGCCGGGAACTCATAATTCGGTTTTTGAAGCGATATGTTTTTATAACCGGTGTTCTTATAAGCAATTTTTACTGCATATATATATATATATATATATATATATATATATATATATATATACTAGTTATCAAAAATTAAGGAAAAATCACAAAAAGAGGGATAACACGTTCAAAACTAGGCCAATCTGTTTAAAATTTGAATATGTTGTTAAGCAAAAGGTGCTGAACAATACTACATTAGGCAAAATAATGGCGCTACAGTCGGAATACGTCATTTGCGAGGAGCTTAAAAGTGCTTGTCTCAGAGCAAGGCGGCAGATGTATCTGCGAGGCTGAGATTAGACATCTGGCATAGCCAAATTGTAACAATGACCTCCAGCCATCATTTGACCGAAGAACTGCGATGGCGACCTAATGGGAGACTAGAGGCAGGACAAAGTTAGACAGAAGTGGCCAGATGGCTCAATGTGAGTCCGTCTGTGGTTCATAGACTTTGGCAACAATTTCAAACCACGGATTTGGCATCCAGGAGTTTCAGCCAAGGACGGCCATACGCTACGACGAGTGTCGATAACCGATATTTGTCATTATGTGCACGAAGGAATAGAACCGCAACTCCGTCTACAGATCCTCCCCCGCTGCAAGCTGAGGAATGTTGGTATCAACGTCAACCATGCGTAGAAGGCTTCACGAAGGTGGTCTTTTTGCGAGGCGACCAGCCATTTGTGGCCCGCTCACGTCCCGCTATAAGCGGGAACGTTTGCAGTGGGCACGTCAACATGTCCACTGGACGCGTGATCAATGGAGGGCTGTTCTCTTTACGGATGAGTCCAAGTTTGGCCTCCAAAGCGATAGTAGGCGTATTTTGATTTGGAGAGAACCTGGAACTCGTTTTCTTCCATCACACATCCGTGAAAGAGATGCATACGGATCAGACAGTGTCTGTGTTTGGGGTGGTATCTCTTTGGGTGGACGCACAGACCTCCATGTCTTTCCCCGTGAAAATGTGAATGCTCACACCTATAGAGATGACATCCTTGATGCTTACGTGCGCCCTTATGCCGGGGCAATGTGTGATGCTTTCGTGCTACAGGATGATAACGCGAGACCGCACAGGGCTCGCATCGTGGATGCTTATCTTGAGCAGGAAACAATTCAGCGCATGGAGTGGCCAGCTCGATCACAGGACCTGAATCCTATCGAGCATGTTTGGGACGCTTTAGGACGACGTATAGCTGCTCTCAATCCTTCTCCTAGGACGCTATCCACGCTTTCAACTGCTTTGCAAGAGCAATGGCTCTCACTTCCAACCGAACTCACAGACCACATAATTGACAGCATCACACATCGCTGTATGTGCTGTACTGCTTCTCGGGGGATCATACGCCATATTAAAGGGACGTTTCCTATACCAAACTTTCACATCCGATTTGTTCATTGTATACATATGCTAGTTTTTATAACACCATAATTATCTGGTGATTTCTTTTTATGCTATTTTATACCTACCTATGTGTTGTATAATGCGTATGAGTTTCATTAAATTCTACGCGTAACTTTTTGAGTAATCGCTATTTTTTTTACTCTTCCTTAATTTTTGATAACCAGTGTACATACATACATATATATATATATATATATATATATATACAGTCGATTCCGGTTAATCGGACCACATGGGGATCATTTTGGTCCTAATAACCGATTGGTCCGATTAAACGAATATGCCCTATGTTACAAGACGGAATTCGGTCCGAAGGATTTGTTCCGAATAAGTTGTTGGTCCGATTAACCGGAATCGACTGTATATATATATATATATATATATATATATATATATATATATATATATATATATATCTGTGTCTGTGTGTGTGTGTGTGTGTGCGATAATATTTTAATAACCTTTAATCACCCTTTCTGGACTTTCTTTCTCATCTGGTAACACCTGTTCCGACGCCTTGGCGAGATGCTTCACCTTTCCACTTACTAACTTCCTCCGCCAATTCTGGCAACCTCTCTGATCTAATTATATTTTTGCGTTTTTTCGAGAGAGACGCTGGACTGAGTCGAAGTGAATAAGATATGCTACTTTATTCAGAAATAAATTTGAATTGTTAGTTATGATTTGGAATCCTTTTGTTACGGCCTTGATTGCTGTATGCTCAGGTGATGTCCATTCGAGACATTTCATGGAAGAGAATTAGAGGTCACTTCAGGGTCAATACGACGGCTCTAGAGACTGACTTTTAGGTACCTAGAGAAGCAATCGGAGTCATCACCAGAGTGTTTATTAGAAAAAGGGAGAGAGAGCGAGAGATTCAAAGATGATAAGATGGGGAAAAGAGAACAAAGGGAAGCAGCACATAGTAGATCATGTTTAAATGCTCAGTCTCGTGTTTGTGTTTGGAAATTCCGCTATATATGAGATCATTCCTGTTTCCATTTGCTCGAATCAGTCTATTCACTATACTATTTTTTACATGTTTTTATTAACTTACTTTCTTGTTAGTTTGTCTAGTACAAATCTTGCAATCGATTTTCAACTAACTACCCGACTAGGTATACATTTGAAACTTTTAGAATAGCTCAGAACACGATGACAATGCATTCTTTTAATACTTTTAGCCAACTTTAAGCAGATTTTGAATTCATTTTCAGTTAATTTTGTTTTGTAGACTAGTGCAGCCATCTATCGAGCAGGACGGGAACGAAAAGTTAAACGCAAGTTAAATTCTAATTAACTTCATTTTCTTTCAAGTTGATGGGATAATTCATCAAAAAAAATTTTTTAAAGAATTTATTAATACATAGAATTGTCAAGTTTATATGATTCAACAGAAAATTTAAAAACATGGTATATAAAAAGTTCTTTTTATCTTGCAATTATCTTAATTTCAAGCGTAGTATCTTCAAACGATTGTATTGAATTAATGTAATTTTAATTCATGTTGTAATATAAGTTTATCATTTATTTAGAACATTTTGTTTTGTCTTTTTTACAGAACAGTGCAAACCTTCGAGAGAAACCAAGGAACTAACCTGACTGGTATGATATATTCAAAGAAAAAAATATATAAACTATTTATTGGTGATTCTTCTTTAAGGCGTACGCATTTGCATCTTATGTAAAACTCCCGAAGCTTAGATCCACTATTACGCATTTGTTGAGCTCCATGATAACGAATACTAAAAGATGCGTCACCATTCGTATTTTTAGACGTACATGTATATTTTTTTTACAATATTTATGAGATTTCATCTTTATCATTTAAGAACGGAGTTTTAAATATGCAAAGACTTACGAGGTGTCAGAGATTAAGTTGAGGAACGTCAAATATAGAGTATATGATGTTCTATATAGTATACTCCTCAAATCAGATATGTTGACAGCTTCGTAAAGTTTTTAATTAGTTCTTAGACTACCTCTTAGACTACCAGTAGACCTCTTAGACTACGAGTAGATGATTATACAAAGATAAATTATATAAAGCATGAAAATCTATATAATTATTTTTCATATTTTAGACATAAATCGCCAGTATCAGGACAGACTCTGGCTGATCTCACTCGTGCACTCACTGCTCGATATTTTCGAATTCCTTCCACTAAACGTACATCACCACAGATAGATCCATTGGCGAAGCTGTTAAACTACTCTCGCAAAGTGGACTCGTGCCTTTTTCCCCAACCGAAGATTTCTATATCACCGATAAACATTCCTTATGGAGTTTTTAAAAAAAATTATACAAAACTGAACTCTCGATTTTCCGAGAAAGAATGAAACATGCAATAGATATATGCAGTGCTCGATTTGTAGAAATAGAGGTGCCGGATCTGTAACATTCCGGGGTGCGTGGGAGGTATTCCAAATTATTTATGTATGTATGTGTGTATATATATATATACAGGTGGTTATCAAAATAATGGAAACACCTATCAATATTAGGGGTGTTTATGAATGTGCTTCGTATTCCTTAAAAAACAAGTCTGGCCACAGATATTTTTTTGATATAATATAGTGTATGTATTATTTTACTGTCAAGTAGCAGTAATGAAGCTAAGGGCATCGTGCTTTTGGGGGGAACAGCGTAAAATGTCAAACTTTGCAGACCTTGCGAAAAGGGCAAATTGTTGGAGGGCGTTTAAATTGGAGAATCTGTTACTGCAACCCCCAGGCTATTTGGTGTTTTTCGAGCTATGGTATCGAAAGTCATGATAGCATACTGAGTGCACGGAAAAACATCCTTTACCAAACAGAATAGTGGATGAAAGGGAGAGCTGAGTGAAAGAGAGTGACGAGGTATTGAAGCGTATTGTGACACGAAGAAAGAAAACAACTGCAACCAAAATGACTGAAAAACTCAATCGGCATCTACATGTTCTGGTATCAACCATTAGAGGTAGAAGGGAACTTCCCAAACAAAGCATTTACGGAAGAGTAGTTATTCCCAAGTCACTTGTAATAGATGCCAATACAAAATATCGTCCATAATGGTGCCACGAGTGCAAATCCTGGTCGAGTAATATGTTAAAAAACGGCATTTGGTCCGACGAACCATTGTTCACATTGTTCCTCGCAACAGGACGTGCGTATGTCTGGAGAATACCTACACAAGCGTAAGATTCTGGCTGTCTTCTCTCAGCTGTCAATCATGTAGGTAGATCTATCAGGGTTTGGGATTACATCTCATGGTTTTATTCAGGCCTTATTGTAACCCTAAAAGGGGAGAGTGAATGAGAAGGACTATGTCGAAATTTTAGCTCACTAGTCCATCCTATAGTGCATTGTTTCTTGCAGGAGATGGCTTTCCCGTATGATAATCCCCCCAAACATACAGCTAAATCTATCAAGTATTGGTTTGAAGAGCATGAAAAAGAAGTCAAATATCTTATCTTTCCCTGTACAACCCCCCCCCCCGACTATAAATCATCCAACCACTGTGATCTGTATAAGCGGATAGATAAAGTTATCGATATCCATCACAGCATCTCTACAGGAACTATCATGATTTTTCCCTGAAGAATGGTATAATATATTCTTAACCACTATTTATGACTTGTATAATCCAATTCCAAGGTGAATCAGGTGGAATTACATGACAAAGGTGATCCTGCCCCTTATTAATAAAGGTTTTCATGATGTGTCTTAGTGTTTCCATTATTTTGATAACCACCTATATATATATATATATATATATATATATATATATAATAGGCCAGGCCCACTCACTAACAACAGAGTAATATATGATTAAACAAATGTTCTTAACTGTCGTAAGTTTTTTTTTCCTAAAGAGAGGTATCGGAACGCCGTTCCGTCACGTTCCGTCACGAATCAAGCCCTGTATATATTGTAGCGTATTGATCGAGCTAGCGATCGAATCAATTAATGCTACAGCCAAGTAAATTAAAAGAGTTACTTTATTAAAAAACAGTTGAAAGAAAAATGAAGAGTGATGCACCGTAAATAAGGTTACAGGAACAATGACGATTTTATAGTCTCTGTTAGGATGAGTTGTCAGACGAGTTCATTTAACAAAACAATATCGAGTCCGACAGGGCCCACGATTAACTTTTCCTGCAGAGCGGATTACTGCGAGGTAAGTATCTATAACCAGGGCGATCGGGACAGATGTCTCGTCTTGAGATACCTTCCAAAAATAAAACCAAGCTTCCTAACTGAAGCTAAAAATTCTCTTCTTGAGATTAAGACCGCTGACTTCACAAGTCCGCGTTATAGCTTTTCTCGACCCAGGATGGTCGGAGTAGTTCTCTCAGCTCAGGAGATAACTAACTAACTAACGTCTAAGATCTTTCGTCTCATCTTGGACTTTGACGCTCCATCCAGAGAGCTCGTCATTGTCTCTAATTGGCTCTTCTAAAGGTGATGTCATTTTTGAGACTTTTTATTTGCTGAAACGCAAGCTGCAATTTTCGCATCTTCCCTGTCTTGGGGGCTGTCTTACGTCATTAATCTGGCGGGCCATGGATAATTCCTATTCAGCCCTAGTGTCACTTTTTGGAGACAGGCTGGCGTCTCTTTTTTTCCGAGTGTACCATCACCTGCTACACTTACAATGGGGACTGGTCTACCGGTCGTTAGTGGTGCAAGCGGTGTTAACAAGCGGGATTTTAATTATTGTGCGAATTATTTTAATTCGTCACAATATGTATATATTACGAATTATCCGAGACGATGGTAAACTGTCTTGCGAATAGAGGAATATGAGACTTTCTCAGATGAAAAACTGAAAATTCATTCAAAGATCACTGTTAATTTTGTCTCATTTTATAGCATATGTAATATAGCTTATATAAAGACCTCTTAAATATTTCCTGATTCCTCATTTCCTGAGAGAGTTTTGGAGTATATTGACCTATATGTAATTTTCCCTGTTAGTCAGAGCCTGTAAGTTAACAACTTTTTCATTCTTAAAATGGGAAGTTATTATTCTATGCATACAATATTTTTTTGTTAGAATTAATATGTTTGGTTTGGAGATTTCAGAAAGATAATTTTAAAACATCATTAGGTTTTCATTAAATCATTCAACTGCACTTCCAGTGGGGACAGTTCCAATTTGATGTCTTTCACAATCTGACTAATCACAACCACAAGGCCTTAAAAAGGTACTTTTTATAAGGAATTGTGCATTATTTGTGTGAGTAGCAAATACTGTTTTCAAAATTTTGTACCGGTGGTACACCTCAGTCCAAAGAGAGAAATTTTCAGCTTTGATACTGGAGGACCATTCATATTATTCACTGAGTTCAATCCGCAATAAATTACTCGTATATGTTTCATATTTACTGACTGTGACAATCTATTCTTTTGTCTAAGGTTTTCAGCAATTTGTTTCAATTAAACGGTTAACGATAAAACTCAGTCTTTCAGCTTTATTTGTAATACTGAGCGAGCTATTGATTTCTTTTAAATGTTAAAATTTCATAGATAATTTGATTTGTCCATGTGTACTATTATTACAATCGTCTTGTGTTTTTCTTTCAGGTGCCTCTTTGTTATTGAAGAACGCCAACAGTCCTCCCCCATACGAAAAGTTTTGAATCTGGATCATATACTTTCAGATCTGATGAAACATAAATTGAATAAGGAGATTGATTGGCACGGAGTTATAGATGCTTTATTCCTTACTCACTACTCAATCTATACAGTGTTTTCTTGCCGCCCTATTTTAATTTTTTTTAGCATTGAAAAAGTTTTATCTTAATCTGGAAGGTTAACTAATGAATTGTATTGCATGGTAACAGGAATAAAAAATACAGAAGTGATTTTAAAAAATTTTCAACATTATCTTTATTTTTCTCGTGAATCGCTGCGTAATTTGGCTGCGACTCGTTTACTTTCGACATAAGCGTATGATCCAAGGATGATTTATTTTTTACACCTTATTTTGTCTAAAAATGGAATTTTATCCTAGTTACCTAAAAAAAAATGTGTATTAGACCATTTTCTTATGGTAGTCCATTCATTTGGTGAAATGTGTGTTTTGCAAATTTTTCTAAATTTTGATCCATTTTGCTTCACCTAAGACAACTTATTTCCGTTCTTCGTTTAGGGAACCCTTATTCATTAAAAAACCCTATGAAATATCTATATTGATAGGAATAACTAGTTTATTATCCTGAACTTCATTGATGAGATTAGTTATGATAGGCTCAATTAGTTACAGATTTTCAAATCGAACGTACAATTCTTTTGTCAATTAAAGTTCGCTAATTGGCACACGACATGCCCAGTGGCGTAGTGGTTAAAAGTGTCAAGCTGCCACTTCACAGGCTCAGGGTTCGACCCTGCGACTGGGCAAGGTCGACTCAGCCTTTCATCCCTCGAGTGGGTCGATAAAATGAGGACTAAGCATGCTTGGGAACTAAACTCTGGGGGTCCCACGTCAGGTTGACCACCTGACTGAGACATATGCTGTATGGCACCCCAAGCCCAAGGTCAAGAAAGCGGAGTAGGCACCGCCGGCCTTGGTCCTCGGCAGACTGTTGCGCCATGAGTTTTGTTTAGTTAGTTAATTGGCACACATGTTTGTGATGATAAATTAGGGGTCTTCAATCGTGGTCCACTTGGCACGGGTGGCCCGCCGACGGTATTTTAGTGGCCCAACGAAACATTTCGATCATGCAAATCGAAAGTTTGATATAAATTTGAAAAAAAACCCTTAAAACGGCTAATTCTCTCACACAAAAAAGATCAAGAATTCACGGGGAAAAGTAGCCCACGGCACATAGGCTTATCAAAATAATAACCTGGTCATTGTATTTAGAATCTTAAGATGAAATAAACACAGAGAGCAGCATGCCAAGGCTCTTTCTTTCTAGAACCTCACGTGCATCTCGTCTCATTCCTTCTGTTTCATGCAATATAAAGTACAAAATACATTGAACGAACTCCCATTTTTTGTTGTTTCTAGAAAATAATGAATAGAAACATTTTTTAATTAATAAGGGTTATAAAAGGTACAAAATACTTTTTAAAACACACCATTCACACAAAACTTCAGTGACGTGTTTTGAAGAAATTAATCCTTCATCATCATGATATAAAAAGCAAATCAAGCAATCATCTCAAAGACTGAAGCTCGTTTGTAAATAATGCATTTTTTCCTCTGCCTATACTACTTATTTTATGGACGCGTGGCCCGCGAACGTGAAAAGGTTGAAAACCCCTACATTAAACCCTAAGTTCCGGTCTGTTAAACACTTGGGCAGAAAAAGGAGACCCGTAGCGTTCCCATTTATTCAACCAACCATTCTTATGGCGCGTCCACACACATGCAGACATATCTGCAGTAAGCACCCCCCGACTCCTCTTGACACATTTGGGGGTCGATTAGTCACGCGCCTCCCCCCAAGCGCTGTGTGAAGGAACACTAGACTGTCTTCCAGACATTCCCCCATTTAGAACCCCCCCAAGGTCACTCGTGTCTCTTTGATGATCTGTGAAAAACCGCTCGATCGAGCGATCGCTGCAGAGCGCTCTGCCCCATAAATCACTGTTTCCCCCCCCCCGGAATTCTGTGCAGTGCAGATGCGTGTGGAAGCAGTATTAAAGTTTGGTACTTCTAGTCAGACTTCTTATCAAAAATAGAAGGGTTTGAAAAGCCAACATTGGGCAGTTTGCCTTTTTTGTTTACATCATAAATTCTTCCATCATGGTAGTCTTTCTAAGAAATTGGCAGGGAGTTTGCTTTGAGTATAAAAATACTTCAATAACTTCTAGTTCAGATGTTTTCCCCCGTCTCTCTGTTTAGGCACGAAAATAAAAAGTCCACAATCACGCATTTTTAAAATTAACACCAAAGAACATTTTCTGTGGAATCGATAAGAATATTCGTTACGGCCTCGTAACTGTGTTTGAATTTGCCGTCAACTTTCATCAGTTTTAAACTTTGATCGGATAGTTTTCATCGGGATGGCTAATGGTTTATCTTCAGTTGGCTTTCATTGGCGGAAATATTCTCCCTCTCTTGCATATAATGGGGTAAAAAAATGTAAATACCATCTGGTGTTTGACATGTATATGACTGAAAGTGATTCACTCCTATGAAAGCTACTTCTGCCTAGTCCATCTCCTTGTAAGAAGAGGGTTGTTTTAACGAGTTATCAAATTATGAAAAGGTTTTCTGGGAAGCTTCTGAAAACATCTGAATCAGATAAATCTAATCAGTTTTTGCCGTGATATGAGTTTTCTTTTAAACCGTGATATTGGTTATAACAATAAAAGTTACCCTAATTTATCTCGCAGTACTATATAATTAATATTTGCGGTTTTCAAGAAAGTAAAATGATTAAAGCTTTAAAATAATTTTAATATTGGATGGATTAAGGGGGATAATTTGATTTTTATTCTAAATATAAATATTTCACTTGATTACTGTAACATTGATTTAACATTTCAGCTTGAATATTTTAATTGTAAGATAATTCTAATCTTAACCAACAGCTTATATAATTCGCCTCAAAAAGGAAGGGAGATTTTCTTGGGATAGTTTAATTGATTCCTTTATAGGAAACGTTTAAAAGTACTCAATGTAATAACAAAGCTTTATGTATGAGTGTAATTATTACTGTAAATCATATAGGTCTATTGATAGTAGAATAAACATTAATAAAAAAATACACTTCTATGTGGTATTTTATACAAAATCTTTAGAACTTTTATCAAACCTGGCCATCATCCTTTTTATTGTAAATTCCTTAGTATTAATAAATGAATAACTGATAATCATGAATTAAAACTTAATATGTATGATAACAGGTTTGACGTTAGTTTTGAAGTATTTAAATGTCAAGATTCACTCACCTTTATCACAAATCAGTGCTTAAAAATAACGTAATTTATCATCCCAGCGAAATAAAAAAGTATGCTGTTTGTGAGGAGCGATCCCTCTCCCTTGACGAGGCTTAACCGCCCCCGGGTCCGTTCTTCGTGTTATGGGAAGGTATTACGCGATTTACGAGTCCAGACACGGTCTTCAGCCCCAAAATTTATTTATTTACACATCTACTGGGACACATCACACATTATAAAAACATATATATTCAAATTTACGCTGATCACACATTATAAAACCATATATATTCAAATTTAAGCTGAGGAGCAAAATACAGCCACTTTTGCACGTGTCGCCTCCTCGCTCCCTTCTCCCTCGATTCCCGGGGCCACTTTTTCCCCCGTCTCTCCTCCTTCGCGCCAAACAGGTTTCCGGCTGGTCACTCTACGGGAGGGGAGGGAAGCGGATATATATATATATATATAATCCATTCCTGACACGCCCCCGCCGAGAGTGAAATCTGTCTCCTTAGCTGATTTCACCATCACCTCACAGGAATGGATAATCGTGGGCGGATGATTCGTAGAGTCACAACACACACAAGAGACAGTTTCTTTGGAATGCAGACTCTCCAGGGTGCCCTGGCACCTCTAAAAACCAAGATCTATCGGTTACTCCCGATATTTGCTCCCTCCATTTCCAGCACACAAGGAAATGACACTTGCCCCTGTAATCTGTAGGGATTCACAACTTACACAAGATAACACCACTATTCTTTAACTTCGCTAAGCAAACATATTTAAGAAGACATTTAATACTAACTCGATATGTTTATATACATATACCACAGAATAAATTTTAACCAAATTAATACACATCGAGAGAGAGAAAAAAACTAGGAATTTCCAACATAGGCATCTCCCCTCGCGCTATTGTTGTCCTCCTGCTCCAGACGAGACAGGGCGTCTGCTCCATAATGTTGCTTACCCGGTAGATGAGTTATATGGTGATTCCACCTCTGTAAAGAGAGTGCCCATCGGGTTAATTTTGGGCTCTTGGGAGTAGTCGCATTCAGATATTTTAACGGATTATGGTCAGTTATAATTTCCACCTGGGCCCCATATACCCATTTGTCAAACTTGTTTAATCCGAACAGCACTGCCCAGGCTTCCTTTTCTATACTAGCCCAATTCCGTTGCGTCGCCGACAATTTCTGACTGGCAAACGCGATGGGTCGATATTTGCCCTCCGCGTCAATTTGGGTCAAACAGGCACCGACGGCAACATTCGACGCGTCGCAATGTATTTGAAAGGGCATACCCATATTTGGGGTAGCCAACACCGTGGCTTCACATAGAATACTCTTTAATTTGGCGAATGCGGTTTGCTCCGCCGTTCCCCACGGAACAATGTTCGGGGACCCCTTCTTGGTCAAATCAGTTAGTGGGGCTGATATTTCTGCATAATTCGGAATATAAGACCGATAAAAGCCCATCAAACCCAATACCGATCTAACTTCCTTTTTATTTGTCGGCCTCACAAGTTTTTTTATGGCCGCTATTTTCCCCTCCTCAGGAGCATGTTTACCCCCCCCCCTATTTCATGACCCAGATATTTAATTTTCCTCGCCGCAAACGTGCATTTGTCTAGACGAATAGAGAATCCCATTTTCTCCAAGTTTTCCAAAACTGCAGATAAATGTCTTAAATGATCGTCGAAAGTTTCGGAGAAAATTACGACATCGTCCATATAGGCTTGAGCATAATCACTATGATTTTTAAGAGCACGATTCATTTCTCGCTGAAATGTACCAGAAGCTCCCGATAGACCAAATGGCATCGTTTTCCATTGGAAAACTCCGTTGTGGGTTTTAAATGCGGTTAACGGTTTACTACTCTCATCCAAAGGGATCTGCCAGTAGCCCTTTAATAAATCCAAACTAGTTAACCACTGAGCCGCCCCCCCCATGAAGATTAATTCCTGCATATCCTTCATAGGGAAAACTGGTACTTTCGTGACCGAATTTAGCGCACGATAATCTATACACATTCTAACCGTCGCGTCTTTTTTTGCCACACAGACAATGGGATGGGCAATTTCGGCTCCCGAGGGTTCGATTAAATCCCAATCTAACAATTCCCGTATCTGTCTGTCCACCTCCTTTCGGTAAGCAATAGGTACACTGTAACAATGAGGCTTTTTACGTACTGCGTTAGGAACAAGCTCTATCTTATGAGTTCCTACCCTAGCCGGTTGAACAGGTCTATTAAAAAGCGATTTACGCCCCATGATTACATTTCTGAGGTCCCTCGTACGTAGCTCACTTAACTTTGGTAACCCCAGGTTGTTCATTTGTTCCATAAAGCAATCCCCTTTATTAATAGTAGGAACTGTTTCTACTATTCCAAACTCTTCCTCACCCTCAAAAATAACGTTCACCGCACTCGATTTCGTTATATGGTGCCTAATTTTATTTTGGTGTACGTGTTTCTTCGTATCATCCGGCAATTGAACTATGAACGAATGAGGATTCCTTTGCTCCAGAATTGTCGCCGGACCTTGCCACCTAGCATATAGTTTATTCGCCGAATCCGGTATTAACACAACTACCTGATCCCCTAGCTTAAACACCTTGTTAGATGATCTTAAATTGTAATAGTGCGCGGCTCTCTCTTGCTGGACTTCGGCCGTAAGATTGGCTTGTTCGGCAGCCCTTTCAAATCGCGCCTTTAAATTTTGCAAATACGTAGGGATCGAAGTGAGGTCTAACCGCAGATTATCATGTTTGCCGGTCCAAGCGTTTTTCAAAATCGATAATGGCCCTTGGGGTCTCCGGCCATACATAAGCTGGAACGGGGCGACCCCCGTTGTTGTATTTGGAATTTCCCTGTATGCCCACAGTGCATAAGGTAACTGCAAATGCCAACCCCTACCCTCCTCACGAATTATATGGTGTAGCATCCTTTTCAACGTCTGATTAAAACGCTCTACTAACCCATTAGACTGTGGATATCCCGGTGTTGAAAATCTGGGAGAAGATCCGATTCTCTTCTGAAATGCCCTCATTAACTCTGACTTGAAATTTGTCCCATTATCTGAGGCAATTACACTGGGTATCCCAGTCCGCGAAAATATACCCAACAAAGCTTCACACGTACCCCTAGCGGTGAGGCTCGTTAAGGGTACGGCTTCCGCCCACCTGGTATGCTGATCCACCAGGCATAAAATATATTTGTGACCCTTTGAACTGATTGGGTCGATAGGTCCAATGATATCTACGTTCACCACCTGAAATGGCAATTCCGGTCTAGTTACCGGCGTAATTGCCGCTCTGTCCGATGTTCTCACGGGTCGCGTCAATTGGCACTCCCTACACGAGGAACAAAATTCCTCTACTTCCTTCTTCATCCCTTCCCAAAAGAACGAGTATCTAATGCGTTGTAGTGTCTTTTTCACCCCCATATGACCGCCAAACACCGAACAATGAGCTAACCTGACAATTTCTTCTCTTCGGCATTGGGGAACAACCAGCTGTGGGACGTTCTCCCCCAAAATTTTATCCCTGTGGAACAGCCACCCATCAGCTACATAATAACTCCCTTTTCCCGCCAACGCCTTCTCCCACCCATCCTTTAATAAATCACAACCTTCTTGTTGCCGCCGAAACTGGTCAGAAACAGACCCCCCCTCCTATTTTCGCCCGGCACGAAATCTCTCGTCTCCAGTTCATGCTCATTCATCCCAGTGCAGTTCGAAACGTGAATGCCCTTTTCGCGCCCTGGACAATGCTCTGATTGTTCGGCGGTCGGGAAGTAGGACTTCTCTGTCTCCTTTGTTCTTCTCTGGGGTCTGTCATTCCTCTCGGGAGACCGAGAAACGTTTTCGATTCGACTTCTCGATAACATTTCAAATATTTCTGGGGGAAGCAAAACGTCATCTACCAGCGATTTCGCAACAGCACATAAAACCTCCGGCCGTTTGTTAACGCCTGAATCAAAGACTCCCAAGGGAATATTCACCAACGGGCATTGAACTGCAGGTCCAAAAATCCCTTTTAAAAATATGGTGGGTTTTCCCTCCGTTTTAACTTCTGGTACAATACTTTCCCGCACTACAGTTATTTCCGTCCCGGAATCAATTAGTGCGTTAGCTATTCGCCCGTTCACGTTGATAGGAACCCTTTTTAACTTACATAACTGTTCTTTTAAGGACTTTCCGGTATTTCTTGGCACACTGAACGAGTTCGCTCTAGCAACTACGGTATTCTCTGCCAATATCCCCTGTTCTTCGGAATTTTCCTGTTCTTCTATCTCGTGGTCTTCTTCCGCAAACGACATATTTACGTTTGCCTTTTCCCTTTCCCCCCATGTTACATTTCTTTCCTGTTTTGGGAATTTCGGACAGTTTCTCTTTAAATGAGCAGTTGACCCACAACCATAGCACTCCCACTTTTTCGGCGTTCTACCGAACTTTTCATTTTCTCCTGAGAAAGAACCATTTCCCGGGAGCATATCTAGTTTAAACCCCTTGGCATTTCGGTCCCGACCCCTAAAATCCGCAAATTTTGTGTCGTTACCCCCCTTCGTGCTATAAGCTCTCCCTTTAGCCGAAGAGAATATATCGCACTCTTCCGAGAGCGTCTTTGCTTTAAACCAACCACTCCCCTGTCTAATCCTGATATGCATAGCCATTTCTTGGTCCAACGTCTGAAACATTCTATCAGCTACCACCAACTGATTTAAACCTTCGAAGTCATTTACTTCTCTCAATTTAACGTAGTGTAGCCACATAGACATTAACCTGGTTGCGAACTGACCGAAAGTTTCGTCGGTGCCCCTTTTAGCTTTCCTAAAATTATCTAGGCACGTCTGAGGAGACGGTTCGTATTCTCTCAGCACTATCTTTTTCACCTCCTCGTAATTATTGTACTGACCCTCATTTAAATATATTAACAAATCTGCCGCCTTATCCTCCAAAAGGTAAATTAAAATTTTGGCCTTCTGTTCTTCTTCTATCCTCTCACTTTTGAATGCCCTTTCTAGACTCGTAAAGAAATAACTCCACCCTTTGGGTTTATTTGGGACTTTCACGGTCAATAATTTTATGGTTTTAATAATTTCATCTATTGATTTGGATTTAATAGGTATGCGATTTTGTAGTTTTAATGTTTCGATTTCAATACGTTCGTCTTTCCCTTGTTTTTCCTCTCTCTCAGTAACTATCACGCTGAGCATATCCTTAATGAGGCTTTCTTCATAACTTTCATGTTCGAGAATAAGTTTCCTTAAATCTAATATCTTATATTCTTCCTTAACTTCGATTCCTAATTCTAGCGCTAGCGCTACCAAGTCGCACTTTCTGGATTTTGCAATAAATGCCATGTTAGAAATACCAGTTAGGAAATACAACAACAATAAAACTAATACACAGAGAAAAAAAAATCAATTGAAACTCCACCCGACCTTTTCTCTTACAAAATTCTATCGAACACTATTAAATTTCATCTAACCATAAACATTTTTAGAATCCCAACAGAGAACAGAAGCAAATATCACTTACCTTGGACAACATTTCTGGATTGTATAGATTTCCTGGAGCTAGAATCGAAAATAGTATGGCCTCCTGTTGATCATCTTCCTATAGCCTTTACCGATGACTGTACACTGATGATAGAGCGCTGATATCCTTACTGACGTAAAGCTGCGATCCTCGCTTGCGTATTTTACCATTCCATCCCACCGCTGCCACCAGATGTGAGGAGCGATCCCTCTCCCTTGACGAGGCTTAACCGCCCCCGGGTCCGTTCTTCGTGTTATGGGAAGGTATTACGCGATTTACGAGTCCAGACACGGTCTTCAGCCCCAAAATTTATTTATTTACACATCTACTGGGACACATCACACATTATAAAAACATATATATTCAAATTTACGCTGATCACACATTATAAAACCATATATATTCAAATTTAAGCTGAGGAGCAAAATACAGCCACTTTTGCACGTGTCGCCTCCTCGCTCCCTTCTCCCTCGATTCTCGGGGCCACTTTTTCCCCCGTCTCTCCTCCTTCGCGCCAAACAGGTTTCCGGCTGGTCACTCTACGGGAGGGGAGGGAAGCGGATATATATATATATATAATCCATTCCTGACACTGTTGATGTAAAAGGATAAAACACGTCTGTAACCAACTGGTTTAAACAGGGCATCATTACGTAAAAACTCTCATATGTGCAGCCCCACAAACTGTGTACCATCACTGATTCCCCAAAACTCTCATGATGCCCTACTAGCGTAAAGCGGCCTTGCAAACAACCGCCGGGATCGTAAAAAGTAATCCCTAAAACTCTCTCTGACTCCTTGGACGGAAACAACTACTAGAGTTCGTGCCGGGATCAAATTTACTTTCTCCCTGAAGTCAACAGGTCTCGGGTGTTATGTGACTGTTCCGGCGAATGGTCACACTTCTAAGTTTTACAAGTACATACTTCCGAATAATTACTGTTTTGAGAGTTACAACATGATTGGCATTTGGTAGTTTTGGATTTACGTATTAGTAATGCCTACATTTTTGAAGTATTGAATTCTAGCCGGGTTTCGCCCGTCTAGTCGGTCGGTTTAGGGACCCACTCCCTTTAGTAGTCATCGTCAGAGAATGGAAACACTAAAAAAAACGAATAAAGGTATTTCAATTTTGCGGTTACGCATTAGGGTGGGTCGAAAAAAATAAATTTTTTTTTTTCGGAACGCTTTCGTGCGGAAAAGTTGCCTATTATAATGAGAAGAAAAACGGCATAAAAAATTAAAATCGGTTATTATCTTCCGTTCGCGCATCGTACTTAAAGTTTATGAAAAATTGCAAAAATCACGATATTTTTGTAATTTTTTTCTGTTAGTTTACTAACTTTTAAAATAAACATACTTTAGTTTTTATGCTTGTTTTATGGTTTAAATAACCTAAATAAATTAAATTCTGATCAATAATCTAATTTTTTTCCGTTCGCGGCAATGTCTTGGAAAAAACATAAATTTATCAATATTTCGCAATTTTCACTGTGCTACTCTTCGTTCGTTTTGCTAGAACAAAACACAGATTCTTCCTATGTGGTTGATAAGTGTAAAATAAGAGGAGACAAGAGTCGTGTTAGGGTGGATTTGAAAAATCAGTTCCCACCTCCCGAGAAAAGTTGGGGTCTTTTCTTTGACGGACGAAAAGATGATACTTTGTATGTCGAAAAATTGAATGCCAAGCAATTTCGCAGGAATTGAAAGATGAACACTATTCTCTTATCCAGGAACCTGGATCAACTTAAAATGGACATGCATCTCCTTCCTCGAGTTCATCAAATGATATAACTCAACGCATTATTTATAGTCTGCCTGAACTACCAATATCACTAGACAAACTAGAAGTAGTAGGGTGTGATGGCACTATAACCAGCACTGGATGGAAGAACGGTGTCATCCACCGACTAGAATATCATGTAAAACGCCCGTTACAGAGAAGCATATGCCTCCTGCATTTTAATGAGCTTCCTTTCCAACGAGCAAATTTTCCAACATATTGACGGTCAAACTGCAGGACCTAATTCTTTAAGTGGGCCAACCGGGCAGCAGCTCATTTGCTGTGAAAAACTCCCTGTGGTTCATTATGAACCCATAGATTGTTCGATTCTTTATATAGGCAGAGATTTGTTGAGTAAAGACCAACAGTTGGACATTTCAAATGCAATCACCTTGGGAAATTCTCCAGAAGACTTGGCAAATAGGGACCTTGGTCCTTTGTCCCATTCCAGATGGCTAACTGCGGCCAACCGAGTCTTTAGGTTGTATATAAGTTCATCAGATCCATCCGGAAACTTAAAAGAAATAGTTGGCTTCATCTTGAAATCATATATGCCATAAAAAAGAGCAAATATTTAACTGACGGATCAAAACATGTCTTTTAAGCAATCCAAACATCACGGTATATATTCGACGAATTACTTCAAGTTGTCGATCCAGTAATTCAACGAAATGCATGTTTTGCGCACCCAGAGAATGTTCTGTTGGCAATGCTTGTTGATGAAAGAAACATATTCGAGAGCTTGGTTACAGAAGGATCTCAAAAGCAAGACAAACTGTCCCAAAGAAGAAGACTGCTAGAAATTTCGTACCACCAAAGATAAACTTTCCGATTACATGAAATTATTAATTGGAATTCTTGTGTGGTGTCTCCTCCCCCAATGCTGCGGAACCTAAGTGAAGATGATATTCAATCATTCATCAATTCTGACACTGCGCCCATCAGAGAAATACTAAAGTTTTCCTGTCACACCCAGGCTGTGGAGAGGTGCTTTAAAATTGTGAAAGAGGCCTCGAATAAAGTATGTGGACATGAAGCTAGATTAGGCTATATCCGAGCAACACTGAAGTCTAGATCGGTTATGCCTCATTTCTTCAAAATAAAAAACAGACTTTAAATATGTATAGATATAAAAAAGAAAAAGTAAAAAACAGGGTAAGCCAAAGAATCCTACTCTATGGAGAATCTCTGCAAATACACTGAAGTGCCACTGAATTAGGGATAGCAAAGCCTATGCAAATTGTGTAGCGCTGCGCATCATGTATGCGCAAGTGAGGGCGCTGTGGTAACTGCATATATAGCGCGTACTGTGGTTGTTCTGAATTAGTTGTTGGAATTGCCAGTATGGGTAAACTACCTGATTTAGATGCCTTCGATCGCGGACAAATCATAGGTGAGCGACGCATGGGCCATTCAATTTCCGAAATCGTCAGACAGCTAGGATTTTCAAAGTCGATAGTGTCAAGAGTATACCAAGAATACATGGATGGTGGAAAAAAAACTAGCGATCGGGCAAACTGCAAATGACAACTAGCCTTGACAGTGCGTGGTGAGAGACGGCTCAGGCGTATTGTACGTAGCCAGCGAATCCAAACATTAGCTCAAATTACCACCCAGTTTAATGACGGTGCCAGTCGTACAGTCAGTAAACAGACTGTGCAACGCTCGCTTCACCGTATGGGTTTCGGGAGCCGTCGACCTACGAGAGTACCATTGCTCTATACTCGCCATCGGGCTGCACGTCTTGCCTGGGCAAGAGAGCACAGAGACTGGAGTGTAGAGGACTGGAAACGAGTAGCATGTAGTGATGAGTCTCGATTCCGACTACTTAACGCAGACGGGAGGCTGAGAATATGGCGTCAGGCTCATGAAGCCATGGATCCTGCATGCCTGGCTGGAACTGTACAAGGGCATGGTTGCTAAATCATGGTCTGGGGTGTTTTTTTCGTGGCACAGTTTGGGATCTTTGGTGCGTGTACCAACCTCCCTCAATGCAATTCGGTACGTAGAGTTGCTGGGTGATCACCTCCATCCGTTTATGCTGTTCTGTTATCCGCACGGTAATGGAGTTTTCCAGCAAGACAACTGTACCTCTCACAAGTCCCGGTTGGCTATTGGCTGGTTGGATGAGCATTCCTCTGACTTCTCTATCATGAATTGGCCACCTAGAAGCCCAGACTTAAATCCCATTGAGCATCTTTGGGATGTTTTGGAACACGGCGTGAAAGGCCATCACACAGCACCAAAGAACCTTATTGAATTACGGACAGCTTTAGCCAATATTTGGCAAGCCATTCCCGTGGAACGTTTCCAGAAACTTGTTGAATCTATGCCTCGTCGAGTGGCAGCCGTTATCAAGGCCAGAGGAGGCCCAACTCGTTACTCGGTAGGTATCCCTAATTCAGTGGCACTTCAGTGTAGATGTAAATATAATGTAAATACCACACCCAACAATTGGATGGTTGGTTGGGTAAGATGTGGGTGCAACTCGACGTGCAACCACCTCCAAGTGGTGAGTTTCTTGTTCTAGCAAATCGAGCGAAAAGTTGCACATTGAAAATTGCAAAAAATTATCAAATTTATGTTTTTTCAAAGACGTTGCGCGAACGAAAAAAATTGGATTTATGATCAGAATTTAATTTATTTAGGTCATTTAAACCATAAAACAAGCATAAAAAACTAAAGTGTGTTTATTTTAAAAGTTTTAACTAACAGAAAAAATACAAAAATATCGGGATTTTTGCAATGTTTCATAAAATTAAGTGCGATGCGCGAACGGAAGATGTTAACCGATTTTAATTTTTTATGCCTTTTTCTTCTCATTACAATAGGCAACTTTTCCGCACTAAAGAGTTCCGAAAAAAATTTATTTTTTTCTACCCACCCTATTACGCATCCCACGTCCTGCAAACAATCGCAGGCAGAACAAATTTTTTTCCTTCCCCCCCCCCACTGCGAGAAGTTCCCGTCCCTCCACCCCTCCACGTTCCACGTATGGGCGAAAAATTCTTTCTTCGAGAAGTTACCTGCCCCTTCCCGCGTATGGGTGAAGAAATGTTTCTTTGGTGTCCGGAACTGGTCGAAAATTTTAAAAAATGACCTTGGGAAAAGAATTAATTAAAAAACAGGATTATGTATCCCTTATTTAAAACAAAAACGGTTGAAATACTTTTTTTCCTTGTTTTTTAATTAATTCTTTTCCCGAGGTCACTTTTTTTATTTTCGACCAGTTCCGGACACCAAAGAACCATTTCTTCACCCATACGTGCGAAGGGGAAGGTAACTTCTCGAAGAAAGAGTGTTTCGCTCATACGTGGAGGGGTGGAGGGACGCCATTTGGCGGACCTTAGCGCAAATAGAACCATATATTGCATAAAAAATTGAATAAAATCTTTTCTAGAATAAAATTTTAAATTCGGGCTTCGAGGTGCACGTACTCATCGTCTTCACTACCTGTGTGTCAAATTTCATGGCTGTAAGTGCAATAGATTCGTCTAGAGGCCACACACAGACAGACAAACACTTCCTTTTATTAGTATAGATATGTTTTGTTTCATAAAAATGAATAATGAATCTATGTATTTCGTCCAATTTATCTTAACTCTATATACAGTATCGCTACGTTATTTAAATATCTTTCATCTTAGAAACTTAAAAAAAAAGTAACTACTCATGTTTCTGTAAAGTACCTTCAGCACTTTGTTTTTTTTTAAGCATTGCTGCTAAATAACATACAATTATGCTCCATAATTGATTAACATTAGTAGGTCGATCAAATTTAAACGAGACATGTAATAGCAGCCGTCCATTTTAAAACTAATTGTTATGGCATCAGTGAAAAGTCTAAAAAAACCAGTAAGTCCTATAAATCTCTTTACTTCATAAATATTCTTAGGTTCAAGATTTTCTTCAATAGCTTTTATTTTCCTTAGACTTGGCTTTAAACAATCGACATTTATATCAAAACACAAGAATTGTACTTCCTTTTTACCAAATTCGCACTTAACAAGTTTAAGAGTATGTTTCGCTAATCGTAGACATTCCAAAACTAATACTAATCTTTCAAGCATGTCATTCCAAGAAAAAGCAGGTATGAGGATATTATCCAAGTAATAAATAGCTTTAGTAAGAAATAACGGTCCTAGTACTTGATACATTAATCTTTGAAACTGTGAGGGAGCATTAACCATTCCAAAAATCATTCTCTCGAATTGCCCGGATTCGTCAGGTGCAATAAAGGCTGTTTTTTCTTCGCTTCCACCGACAATGGAATTTGTAAGTAAACGTGAGCTAAATCCAAGGTGGTAAATAATTTAGCACCGCTCAAACTTTCCAATAAATCATCTATTTTTGGCAGGGGGAATTTATTCTTCACCGTTTGATTAGTAAGGCGGCAAAAATCAATAACTAATCTGTGTTCACCTGTTTTCTTTTTCACTAACAAAACTGGACTTGCGTATGATGATCGTGTTTCCGAAACCATCTTGTTATCTTTCCATTCTTTTACTATCTGCTTGATAATACTATTACGCTCAGATGCATTCGTTTTATATGGTCGGGAACATACTGGTTTACTACCTTCTATCTCTTTAATATCTATGAAAGTCAAATTTTTGCAGCCTGATTCATTTAAATTAAATGCAAAGCAGTTCCTATATTCATTCAACAAACGAACTATATCTTTCTTTTGGTCTTCAAGTAACGTCCCATCGAATTTAATTTGTTCTAAAGTTATAGGTTCTCGTTCTACGTTAGTACTTATGTCTAGAGGTTCTAATGATTGTGCTTCATTAACAAAACTTATATTATCCATATACGACTTTAAACTGACATCGTCCACTAATTAGAACCATTCTACCAACATTTTGATTTCTATTCAATATAATATTCCTATCCCTGGTGTTGATAATTGGTACAACTGTTTCCCGTTCCTTGACTTCTAATAATGAGTCTAAATTTTCACCTTCTCCCCTAATCATAATCAAACCATCATTTAAATCTTTGAGAAAATTTATACTATTATTCACAATTTGTACTGTTTCAGTTACTTTTAATTTAACCGTTGGGTTTTTCTCAATAAATTCTAAATTAACGAATGGGTAATCTTTCGCATATCCGATATGTAGGTTTTCTCCAATCCTAGCAAATGCTATGTACGGTAAATCGAGGAATGTTCTTCCAACTAACAAATTAACTGGTTGTGTACTGTCTGACACGATCAAAACAGTAACATCTTTAGCCATAACATTGTCTATCTCCAAATCCATAACTGTTACACCTAGACTTTACGAAACAGGGTTAATTTGGTTTCCAAACGAATAAAGATCCTTTTTACACGGAGTAATGTTTAATTCCAACTTTTTAGCAACTGACACTTTCATTAAACAACTACTTCTTCCTGTGTCTAACAACACGCTAACGCTTTGTTTGTTTATCATTGCTCGACGTAGATATTTGCCTGGCGCCACCGTTTTAAGATTCCCATAAACATTCAGATTTTCGCTCCGCGTCTCTTTCGTTTTTGCGCAAAACTTTCTCACGTGACCGCGCTCTCCACAAGCAAAAACATTTCGGTTGTCCTCTGTCATTACGTATCAAAGAACTAAATACTTTATGAGTTGCAATTTCTTTTTAATTGGCCTTACTTCTGTTGACGCTCGCGTTTTTGTTCTCAAACTTGGTGGAATCGAACCTATGTGAATTACGATTACTCATCCTATAATTTGAATGCGGGTAATATTTAAAATCATCACAATAGTTAGTATGCTTCATATTTCTGCTTTCGCTATTAGTTTTAATTCCCGATCGAACATTTTCATATTCGTCTAGTCTTTCGGCTAGATCATTCGCTTTAACAAACTTAGGCTAAGAATCAATGAAATGTTCACGCATCGTATTTGGGACTCCCTTTTTCAATTGATCTATAATCATAAGCTCTTTTAAGGACTCAAGGTCATTTATACTTAATCCTGTTAGCCACTCATTAAAATAGGTGCGTAATTCAAAAACAAAATCAGTCCACGTGCCCTTTACATCTTTAACACGGCTGACAAATTTTTGTCTAAAACTTTCGGGGCTTAGTTTATATCTCTTTAACAATAAATTCTTTACAAACATATATACATTAGTTTCCTGTTCTGATTCTCTCGCAATTTGCTGAGTAATTTCAAGAGGCAAGAGCCTTAATAAGTGTGTCACATAATCACTCTCCATAAGTCCTATTCGTTTAGCTTGCCTTTCAAATAATACCAAAAATGAAGCTATATCTCCACCTTTTAAGTCAAATTTCTGCATTAAATTCCTCAAATCTATAGAGTTCTTGTTTACTTCTGGTACACGAACATTACTTTCTGCCTGAAAAATTATCTTATTCTGACCCTCGATTTTCAATTTTTCTAATTCAAAAGCTCATTCTCGTTCAATTTTATGTAATTCCTGTTCGTCTATCTTATTCTGACTTTCAGTTTTAAATTTTTCTAATTCAAAAGCTCGTTCTCGTTCAATTTTATGTAATTCCTGTTCATCTATCTTATTCTGACTTTCAATTTTTCTAATTGCAAAGCTCGTTCAAATTAAAATGTTTGTGATTCCTGTTTGACTCTTTCGTCAACTAATCCTGCTAATACTTCTTTAACAAACGGTTCATCATAATTTTTACTTATGGTTATAATTTCCTTCAAAATAACTATTGTACTACCGGCAGGGACAGTCTTGTCCAACTCAAAAGCTAACTGAGTTAAATAACACTTTTTATGTCTGCATAAATAAGCCACTTTTTGAGTATAACAGATATTCAATCTTAAAACGTCAGCTTCAATCTAAATACAAGTAAAACAGTTTCAATTTCTAAAACGAAACATTTACCTTGTTCGTTCACGTTGTCAGGAAGTGCTCTAATCCCTCGTCTAAAATATTAGATCTTTCGTTCAGAACTACATAATTTCTTATCGTTGGAGAGTGGGAGATAATAAACTTTTACTTTAACAAACAATAACAAAAGATTTTATTTGAAAATACTTAGCGGCTCGCCGTATACTTGCGATGCCATTCATTTTACGTTTTTCTTCTCTCTACCGTTGTCTACAGTACCGTATGCGCTTACATTATTGCTGAGGTCTTTGACATGCTTCCATCTATTGACCCTGATGACATAAAAAATTTATTACACTTTGAATCTCAAAAACGTAAGAATTGATGTTTTGCTTTCAAGAAATTAATTATGTGTTTGCTATAGAAAAAAGTCTTCTGAAATCTCTGTATGTATGTACTGTTGTAATAATTGGTATATTGTTGTAATAATTGATATTGAGCAAGTGTTGTTAACAGCATTGAATCTCAGTAATTCCAAAACCACACACATTCCAGAACCACATAGGCACAGTAGGGGGATTTACTTGGGACTTTACCCCTAAAAAATTGCTAAATTTTTGAAAGGGGAAAAACCTTTGAAACTGAAATTTGAATACAAATACGTAGCTTCTTCAAAAACACATCGATACTCATGAAGATACTGAAATTATCTACCGTTGGCATCCAAAGAGAGATCAACTCGTCGCTGCATATTGTCAAATGTATGCCTCAGTATGTTGGCATTTATTGTTTCAATTTCCTGTGGGATGTTGCTTTTCAGCTGCTAAATAATCCTTCTGTTATTACTGCTTCTGTAATATTGATTTGATTGAGACGAGAGAAGGCAATTTGTATTCAAATTTGAGCTTGAAAAGTTTTCTTCATTCAAAATCATAACTCTTTTTTCGGTAAGTTCCTAGTACATTACCTTGTACCTTAAGAATGCAACGATAGCAATTAATTAGCGGATACGATGTAAAATATACAAAGTGTGCCCATAAAGTAACTGGATAATTTTTTATAAATAGGAAAAATATTACTCACCTTCAAATAAATTTATCTCTTTCAAAATAATCGCCAAAGGAGTCAATACAGTTTTTCCAACGTTTCTTCAAGTCATCGAAACACTGTTTATAGGCGTCGGAACTAACCGTTCTCAAAATGCGCGTCACATTTGATTTAATATCCGAGACGTTTTCAAATCTCTGTCCTTTCATGGATTTTGCATTTTTTTATTACAAAGGACTTATCCACCACGAATTTGTTCCTGAAAATCAAACAATTAATCAGTATTTTTACAAAGAGGTGCTTTTTGATTAAGAAACAGGATAAGGCGAGTTAGGAAGGAACGGTTTGATTCTGGGCAATGGTTTCTTTTACACGATAATGCTAGGCTCCATACAGCAATTTCTGTACAACAATATCTTGCTAAGCATTTAATTACAGTGATAAATCACCCACCATATTCTCCCGACTTATCGTCAGCTGATTTTTTTCCTTTTTCCGAAGCTTAAGATGGCAATGAAAGGACAGAGATTTGAAAACGTCCCGGATATTAAATCAATGTTACGCGTATTTTGCGAATGGTTAGTTCCAAAGCCTATAAACAGTGTTTCCATGACTTGAAGAAACGTTGGAAAAATTGTATAGACTCCTTTGGCGATTATTTTGAAGGAGATAAATTTATTTGAAGGGGAGTAATATTTTTCTTATATATATAAAAAAGTCCGGTTACTTTATGGGCGCACCTTGTATATTCAAAGAAATCCATCAAAATTTTAAGGAACAATGCATTGCCTACAAACGTGCTAACTGGGGACATAATGAGATGTTAAACGTGAACACATTACCAAGGGCACGGATTTTGCAAGAGCAGAAGATTGTCATTGAAAAACAACTCAGTGTAACATAAGTGATAATAATGCAGCTTCTTCTTAAGAGTGTTTCAAGAACTAAATTAAGCAGATTGTTTCAGCTTTATATAACCTCGCAGCCTCAGCTTGTTGTTATTAACGCAAGAAACTTGTGTATAAAATTACTTTACTAAAAAAAATCCAAACTCAAAGCTGGAGGCATAACGTCTTATAGACTGTCCCGATGTTTAGTCGGATGACCCACAATTGTCCTGCTGGAGGCGTTTGAAATCATGTCTTTCCCATCTTGTATATGAGGTATGGTAGATAGTTATGCAACCATATTTGTATACTATTGACAGTGAATGAGCTACTATCACACTGCGGATATGCTTTTTCGGGAAAATGATACGAAAGACACATGTCCTGATGAATTACTTCTGTAAGTCTGAATTACATCCCGTTCTTTAAGTTTCAAACAAATATCTAAAACACTTGAAATAATTTGTGGATTCTTCCCAGACTGTAGCAGGTTCTATTATTTTTTTGTTAAAAGTTTGTTTTGGGGTGCATAAATCATTCGTCAGTAGATGTAAGAAAATAATCACACTTATTCTAATAAATTTTCCAAGGAGTTAAATATCTGCAGATACCTTAACTTATGTACTACGAATGCAAAAAAATAATCGTTATCTTTTATGACGCACATTGAAATGTACCCAATCAAGTTCTGCCAACGCAATTGATTACATCCGCCTACGTCACAATTTCTAGAACCTTCCAGTTTGGCAACTGTTTCTCCCCATTTCTACGTCACAATGTCTATAACCTTCCAGTTTGGCAACTGTTTCTCACCATTTCTTCTCTGCGTGTTAGACGACAGTGTTTGCTAAAACATGGATGTGCGAATTTTATTGATAGCATTTCTGGTTGGTGCGCTGAATCTCAACCAAAAGGTAAATTAAATTTTATTTGCATTTTTCTTTAATTTTCTGTTCAATCCCTTGTAACTTTGATATTGTATTACATTTACAGACATCAGATGACGATAAATATAACTGATTTATCTCCTGTAACTATGAACTGCTTTTTATGATGTACCAAAATGATTATCATTTATAGAAATGTTTTCGATTTTTCTGTAATAAATCTTATTTATTGGATTATATGAACGAATGAAACATGGTTTCATTCATTAAGACTTTATCACTTAATATTACCATAACATATAAACATAAAGCTCTTCTCAAAGAATCGGTATGTATCATGACATGCCACTAGACAGCGGCATATAATTTATAGATAATTGATTTGTATATTTTAGTTTCTTTACGTATCTAACTCATTCTTTCTTTTTATTTATTTATTTATTTATTTATCGATGATCGTGTACATAAATCGATAAATATTACTAATCATATCCTTTAACTACGCGATACCCTCGTTCTTCTTAAATTAAATACAGGGTGAATTTTATTAAAGTGACACTACCCAGAGCCATCTGTAGCGCGATCTATCAGACGGAATTCCACTGAAATTGATAGAGGGACTAAGGACGACATGTGAAAGAGTTTCCGTGGAAAAACAAAATAGTTCCAAAAGTCACCGATAGGGGAAGATATGGCACTGTTATTTGTCGGCGCACCCGAGAATTCGCATAAAATGCAAGTAAAACATCAAAATGCAAATTCATGACCAAGTAGTCGACAGCAGCGCCAGTATTACGGGCTATAAAGATAAGGGGCGAATACGGAAAAAGTTGTAATATGCAGATAAATGAATAAGAAAGAAATTTTACTGGTGGACGACACATTGCATCCTGAACACTACGTTCTCAACGGCCGAGCGTAACATGTCACCAGAAATGTTACACGATACGGTTTCGGTTTTATGATCGTCTCGGTTTTGTCGTTTCGTTTGCAGTAAACAGTGTATTTTGTTTTGTCTATTCACGCGTTGCGGTCGAAAACTGCAAACGGGAGAACAACCGAATCGGTAGCAGATGTCGTTCGATTTTGTCTACCGAAACCGGATGCCACGCCGCCGTTTCGGATGCCATTGGTATATAAAATTGAGAGGGGGAGTACACACTATTCAGTTATTTTGAAGGAAACGTACACCAGTGCCGATCTAGCTACTGAAGTGATTCTTTGAAGTGATTTTTTTTTAGTTGCTTTTTACAGTTTTTTGCAG
The DNA here is from genome assembly GCA_907164885.2 of Dolomedes plantarius. NCBI lineage: Eukaryota > Metazoa > Arthropoda > Arachnida > Araneae > Dolomedidae > Dolomedes > Dolomedes plantarius. The sequence continues at coordinate 49,575,455 of OU015501.1, read as the reverse complement.
TGGATTTGTCTTTTTTACAAATGGAGAAAATCGACACAGAAATTTTAATTTCTTTGGTTGAAGAAAGACCGACCATTTGGGACAAAACATAAGAATGTTTACTTTAAATGACGCTTTAAACGACGTTTAAATCATGTTTATATCTTAATTAGAATAGGAGATATTATTATTATTATTATTATTATTATTTGCACCATTCTAATAGCAGCCAATCTCTTTTTTAACCTGTAAATACGTTTTCTGCATGATGGGTTTTTTCACCATTTCTCATCTTTAAATTGTTATAAGTCAAGAACCGTTAAAAATAAATGGTTCAAACTTGGAACATCTCTTTTATTTTACTTTAATTTTGATTCAACAAATTTGATAAATACATTTACTTTTAAATATATGATTTTTTTTTTACTTAAATTTACTTTTAAATATATAATTTTTTTTAAATGATATAACTTATTTTTAATAAGTTATATCATTTTTAAAAAAAATTCTCTAAATATTTTTAATTTTTTCAAAAATTAATATTTTAAAAAACGCTGAATCGAAATTAAAACATATTTCTGTTTAATTAAAGGAAAAAAATTGAAATTCGACAGATAATATTTCAAGTTATAACGATTTTAAATTACCCCACTTTTTTTTAAATTTTAAATTAAAAAATTTTTTAAAAACTTTATGAGAAGTTTTATGATGTGATTTTGTTTGCAAATTATATTGTTAACCATTACAAAAAGTTTTAACTCAATAAATGTAGGTATCGTCATTCGGAAGTAGTTGAAAAATTTCGATTAATCTCTTCTTAATTCAATCAATAAGCGTTTGAAAAGATCCCAGACAATATCTGTCCCTCAAAATAGGATGTACCCAATACGTTCTATAAATTTTTATAATGTTGCTTTGACGACGACGATACCAGTATATTACAAGAAAGGTATTTACGTCCATCCTTCAAAGTGAACTGCACTGCAATGATTGCAAAGGACGGGAAAACCGTAAACGGTGAAAGAAAAACCGAATCGTGTGAACACAGCTTAAGGTTGACACCGAAACGATCAGAAAACCGAAACCATATCGTGTGAACGAAGTCTAAGGGTCGCCAAGTTCGAGACCCCCCCCCCAAGACAGTGGTGTAGCGAGAGGGGGGCAAGAGGGTCTATCATGCCCAGGGCGCCACTCGCAGAGAGGGCGCCAAATAGTCATTTTCACTAATTCTACATATTATATTACGATATGTTTTTCGGAAGGGGGGCGCCAAAAAGGTATCGGGCTCTGGGCGCCAGTTATGCTCGCTACGTCACTGCCCCAAGATACACCTTGGACTTTAAATAACCCCACAGAAAGAAGTCACGTGGGTTAAGTGCGGGGAACGAGGTGGCCATGCAAGTGGAAAAAAGCGACTGATGACCCTTCCTTCTGTAAAGCAATTGCGCAACAGATTCCGCACCGATCTTTATAGTCCAAAATACTGGCACTGCTGTCGACTACGTAGTCATAAATTTGCATTTTGATGTTTTACTTGCATTTTATGCAAATTCTCGAGTGCGCCGACAAATAACAGCGCCGTATCTTCCCCTATCGGCGACTTTTGCAACTTTTTCCTTTTTTTTTTTTTACGGAAACTTTTTCCCGTGTCGTCCTTAGTCCCTCTATCAATTTTGGTGGAATTCCGGTTGATAGATCGCGCTACAGATAGCTCTGAGTAGTGTCAGTTTAATAAAAATCACCCTGTATATTTCGAAGGACCTATAATATTCGCCGGCTAACCATACATATTTTCATAGACTTTATTGAGAATTTAGAAAAATTTACATTACATTCTCAGATTTTCCAGCATAATAGAAAATATTAAAATTTCTCGTTTACATAATCGGCTATCATTCACATTACTGAATCACACTGCTTCTAATTCAATAAAGCCCAACATAAAATTGTATGAATTAGAATCGACAGTTCCTCCATTCTTTTCTTAAAAAATTACTTTTGAACACTCCATGATCTAATTATCAGTATTATTATTAAATAAGTGTTTTAATTAAATGTTTATATTCAAGTCATGTTTTGAAAGCAGCTTCTACCACTTTCGAATAAAAAGAATGGTAAACTTTTAAACGTTTAGGTGATATTTGAAATACGAAACAATAAACACCTACACACGAAGTGAATCCCACATCACACGGACATATTCATTCATCCATTCATTCATCCATTCACACACACTCTCTCCCTCTCTCTCTCTATCTATCTATATATATATATACGTGTGTATGTATACACACACACACACATATATACATACATATATATGTGTATATATATATATATATATATATATATATATATATATATATATATATATATATATATATATATATATATATATATATATATATATATATATATTGTACGGTGTCTGAGTATGTTTATTGTATAGATCATACTCATCGGAAACAATCCATTGGTTTTTGGACAGTATTGACACCGCTGACGAAGAGATACTGTCTAAAACCTCTTTTATACTTTTCTTTTCATGTTATTTGTTCCTGGCTGCAAATAGCTTTAGTGCTATTACTGGTATTCTCTTTCATCTATTTCTTATATATATATATATATATATATATATATATATATATATATATACACTGCTGGCCACCCAAATTGCAACACCAAGAAAGACAAGAGATATCACAACAAAATTTATTTTGTAGATAACATGTTGACCAAGTATCAAATGATTAAATTTATAGACTTCTGTGAAGTGTGGTTCCTGCCAAAATCAGTAGCCAGAGTTGCCGCCATTGTTGGAGATCACCGCTGCCACACGCCTCGGCATTGATTCAAAGAAACTTTGGATGAGTTCTTGGGGTACAGCAGACCAAGCAGCTTCCACACGTTGCCAAAGTTGATCTGCTGTGGCAGCTGGGGATGGAATCTGGGTCAATCGTAGAGCAACCATGGAGCACATGTTTTCTATCGGCGAAAGATCCGGAGAGCGAGGCGGCCAGGGAAGCAATTCAATCTGGCGATTGACGAAGAACCGTTGGACAATGTGTGCCACGTGTGGTCGCGCATTATCCTGTTGAAATATGGCTGTGGGCAAGCCCTGAAGGTAAGGAAGGACAACTGGCTCCAACACCTCGGAGATGTAGCGCTGGCTGTTTAAAGTACCGGCAATGCGTACTAGAGGTGTGCGAGAGTGATATCCAATACCGCCCCATACCATAATACCCGGTGCAGGACCAGTGTGGCGGTGCATAACAAAGCTGTTCAGCATCCTCTCTTCACGGTGTCTCCAGACTCGAATGCGACCATCGTGGTGTTGCAGACAGAAGCATGACTCGTCAGTAAAGACAATTTCATTCCATTCTGCCGTCCACATCCTTCTGTCATCGCACCATTGGCGGCGGAAACGTCTGTGGTTCTGCGTCAAGGGTAGACAAAGCAATGGACGTCTTGCGGACAGACCACTCTGCTGTAAACGGCGTCGAATGGTACGCGCAGACACTGGATGATGCGTTACAGACTGCATGTGCTGTGCTATGGTTCGTGATGTGACTGAGCGATCCGTCACTGCCATGCGCACAATTTGTCTGTCATCACGTGAAGTGGTGCGCTGAGGTGGATGCGATCGAACACGCCGGTCCGTCGTACCCTCCTGCATCCAACGATCACATATCCGCATTACAGTTGTTTGGTTTCGTCCAACACGACTACCGATTTCCCTGAAAGATAATCCACAATCTCGGTAGGCCACTATCCTTCCTCTGTCGAACTCGGATACTTGATCAAAAGATGGTCGCTGTTTTCGACGAGGCATAATTGATCGTTTTTTTGAAAAAAACACAAGAAAAACACAATTGCCGAACTTGAAATCGTCGAAATCTCCAAGCCTTAAATAGCGCTTTGAAGTGGCGCCACAGGCGCGCGTGATGTGCGTCTGCGCTGAAATTCTAATCATTTGCATATCTCACCTCCGCTAATGCATGTTGTAAATTTCATGTTATTTGAATGTTTCCTTCAGGGTGTTGCATTTACAGTGGCCAGCAGTGTATATATATATATATATATATATATAAATATATATATATATATATATATATATATATATATATATATATATATATATATATATATATATATATATATATATATCTGTGGCTTGGTAGAAGAAGGGCCTATGTCAGCTTCTTCCAAGATGACTTTGGTTGCTTATATCTGTTTAAAAAAAATTTGTTTTCAATGTTAGAAGTACCCAACTTTGTACAATGGTTTAGAAAACACTTTTAAAGCATCGAACAGACTTGGGTACTTCTTACATTGAAAATAATATTTTTTTAAAGAGACATAAGCAAACTAAGTCATCTTGGAAAAAACTCACATAGGCATTTCTTGTACCAAGCCACAGATATATATATATATATATATATATATATATATATATATATATATATATATATATATATATATATATACAGAGGCTGTTCACACATTTTTTAGACGATGTATATTGTATTCACAAAACTAAATTACATAATAATCTTGTGTTTTAAATGTTCTATTTGACATCCCTTTTTCTGAACTATCTTTCGACACCGCAATTTCCAGGATAATAATGCCTTTTGAATTGTCAGAAGAGGTATTCTATCCCATTCCTCCTGAACAGCTTTCCAGAGTCCTGTAAGGGTTTTGGGACGACGTTTGGATAATGCAGATTTTAAAAGTCCGCAAGCACAAAATACCATAGGTGATACATCGGGAGATTTAGTAGGGATATCAGGGAAGGGTATGGCCTTGATACCAGTTTTTTGTTCAATTTCTTTTAGGAAATTTACAGTGGATTTTGATGTGTGACTGCTAGCTTTGTCCTGATGGAGTCTCACAGATTGATGGCACTCTGGATAAAGCGATGGTATTTCATTCAGAAAAATTGGCGATAAAATATGTTCCTGATAGTATTTGGAGTTAATCTTGACATTTTTTTCCTCTCTCTTTATTTTTAACTTGCCATTATAAGAAAAACCAGCAACAATCATGAATCCCTTAGAAAAACTTTCTTTCGATTCTTTGAACCATGTACTTAAATTTTTTTCTATCCTTTTATGATAATAAATGGCTCTTTTTTTGTTGCAATCCTTTAAATAAACCCATGATTCATCTATTGTGACAATTGTTTTCCATTTTTCTTTGGATAAGTGTTTCTCATATAGAATTCTGCAGCGTGTCCTGCGTTCAGTGATATGATTTGGAAGAAGACGCTGCACATTGCGTTTTATCGCTTTCTTAAGATTTAAATCAACGTTTATCATTTTGTTAACAGTGGACACCGAGCATTTTAATGATTTTGCAACTTTCCTTTGAATAGGGGGATTTTCTTTTAACATTAAACAACGTACCTTTGCAATAGTCGAAGATGTCCGTTTTTTCCTTAGATACTTGTTTGGAATTGTTGTCCCACTTGAGGCTCCAATTTGACGTTTGTTTCCTTTCTTGTTGACGATATTACCTATCGACGCTTTAGATATCACAAAACCATGACTCTCACATCGTTTTTGGATAGCGGAGTATGCATATTTCTCTTCGGAAAGAGCATAAATGTAGCCTTCGAACCATTGCTTTGTTAACAACGCCATTTTGAATAAAAACAAAACTTTCAAGCCGCACACGATAATTTTGACTTTCAAAAACATAGTACAATTGCAATTATTTCTTTTGCAGCAAATGATTTTTTATTACCGCTTACCAAAATCATCTAAAAAATGTGCGAACAGCCTCTATATATATATATATATATATATATATATATATAAAGTGAAGTGTGAATTAGAACTATATAAAAAAAGAAATATTAAATCTAAAGTACTTGTACATTTAAGTTTTGCATTTCATTCTTCGAGGTTACGTAAGATGTTTAAGTCTATTTGTTTTCACCAGTAAATAGGTCCTTTTTAGAGAATACGTAATATGATTAAGGAAGAATGTTCTACCTATTCTTAAAAACTACACATAACATTTTAGTTGACATAAAATATTGCACTGAAATTGAACTCTTTCTTTCTTTCTGTATATATAGAGAGGCTGTTCGCACATTTTTTAGACGATTTTGGTAAGCGGTAATAAAAAATCGTTTTCTGCAAAAGAAATAATTGCAATTGTACTATGTTTTTAAAAGTCAAAATTATCGTCTACGGCTTGAAAGTTTTGTTTTTATTCAAAATGGCGTTTTTAACTAAGCAGTGGTTCGAAGGCTACATTTATGCTCTTTCCGAAGAGAAATATGCATACTCCGTTATCCAAAAACGATGTGAGAGTCATGGTTTTGTGATATCTAAAGCGTCGATAGGTAATATCGTCAACAAGGAAGGAAAAAAACGTCAAATTGGAGCCTCAAGTGGGACAAAAATTCCAAACAAGTATCCAAGGAAAAAACGGACATCTTCGACTATTGCAAAGGTACGTTGTTTAATGTTAAAAGAAAATCCCCCTAGTCAAAGGACAGTTGCAAAATCATTAAAATGCTCGGTGTCCACTGTAAACAAAATGATAAACGTTGATTTAAATCTTAAGAAAGCGAAAAAACGCAATGTGCATCGTCTTCTTCCAAATCATATCGCTGAACGCAGGACACACTGCAGAATTCTATATGAGAAACAGTTATCCAAAGAAAAATGGAAAACAATTGTCACAATCGATGAATCATGGGTGTATTTAAATGATTGCAACAAAAAAAAGAGCCATTTATTATCATAAAAGGGGAGAAAAAAATTTAAGTACATGGTTCAAAGAATCGAAAGAAAGTTTTTCTAAGGGATTCATGATTGTTGCTGGTTTTTCTTATAATGGCAAGTTAAAAATAAAGAGAGTGGAAAAAAATGTCAAGATTAACTCCAAATGCTATCAGGAACATATTTTATCGCCAATTTTTCTGAATGAAATACCATCGCTTTACCCACAGTGCCATCAATCTGTGAGACTCCATCAGGACAAAGCTAGCAGTCACACATCAAAATCCACTGTAAATTTCCTAAAAGAAATGGAACAAAAAACTGGTATCAAGGCCATACCCTTCACTGATATCCCTACTAAATCTCCCGATGTATCACCTATGGATTTTTGTGCTTTCGGACTTTTAAAATCTGCATTATCCAAACGTCGTCCCAAAACCCTTACAGGACTCTGGAAAGCTGTTCAGGAGGAATGGGATAGAATACCTCTTCTGACACTTCAAAAGGCATTATTATCCTGGAAATTGCGGTGTCGAAAGATAGTTCAGAATAAGGGATGTCAAATAGAACATTTAAAACACAAGAATTTTATGTAATTTAGTTTTGTGAATACAATATACATCGTCTAAAAAATGTGTGAACAGCCTCTGTATATATATATATATATATATATATATATATATATATATATATATATATATATATATATATATATATATATATATATATATACCTAAAACGTTATGTGTGGTTTTTAAGAACAGGTACAAGATTCTTTTTTTTTATATTACGTAGTCTCTATAAAGTACCTAATACTGGTGCAGTTGGTATCTGACTTAATTATCTTACGTAGACACTAAGAATAAATGCAAAACTACACTGCTGGCCACCCAAATTGCAACACCAAGAAAGACAAGAGATATCACAACAAAATTTATTTTGTAGATAACATGTTGACCAAGTATCAAATGATTAAATTTATAGACTTCTGTGAAGTGTGGTTCCTGCCAAAATCAGTAGCCAGAGTAGCCACCATTGTTGGAGATCACCGCCGCCACACGCCTCGGCATTGATTCAAAGAAACTTTGGATGAGTTCTTGGGGTACAGTAGACCAAGCAGCTTCCACACGTTGCCAAAGTTGATCTGCTGTGGCAGCTGGGGATGGAATCTGGGTCAATCGTAGAACAACCATGGACCACATGTTTTCTATCGGCGAAAGATCCGGAGAGCGAGGCGGCCAGGGAAGCAATTCAATCTGGCGATTGACGAAGAACCGTTGGACAATGCGTGCAACGTGTGGTCGCGCATTATCCTGTTGAAATATGGCTGTGGGCAAGCCCTGAAGGTAAGGAAGGACAACTGGCTCCAACACCTCGGAGATGTAGCCCTGGCTGTTTAAAGTACCGGCAATGCGTACTAGAGGTGTGCGAGAGTGATATCGAATACCGCCCCATACCATAATACCCGGTGCAGGACCAGTGTGGCGGTGCATAACGCAGCTGTTCAGCATCCTGTCTTCACGGTGTCTCCAAACTCGAATGCGACCATCGTGGTGTTGCAGACAGAAGCGTGACTAGTCAGTAAAGACAATTTCATTCCATTCTGCCGTCCACATCCTTCTGTCATCGCACCATTGGCGGCGGAGACGTCTGTGGTTCTACGTCAAGGGTAGACAAAGTAATGGACGTCTTGCGGACAGACCACTCTGCTGTAAACGGCGTCGAATGGTACGCAGAGACACTGGATGATGCGTTACAGACTGCATGTGCTGTGCTATGGTTCGTGATGTGACTGAGCGATCCGTCACTGCCATGCGCACAATTTGCCTGTGATCACGTGAAGTGGTGCGCTTAGGTGGATGCGATCGAACACGCCGGTCCGTCGTACCCTCCTGCATCCAACGATCACATATCCGCATTACAGTTGTTTGGTTTCGTCCAACACGACTACCGATTTCCCTGAAAGGTAATCCAAAATCTCGGTAGGCCACTATCCTTCCTCTGTCGAACTCGGATACTTGATCAAAAGATGATCGCTGTTTTCGACGAGGCATAATTGATCGTTTTTTTTTTAAAACCACAAGAAAAACATAATTGCCGAACTTGAAATCCTCGAAATCTCCAAGCCTTAAATAGCGCTTTGAAGTGGCGCCACAGGCGCGCGTGATGTGCGTCTGCGCTGAATTTCTAATTATGTGCATATCTCACCTCCGCTAATGCATGTTGTAAATTTCATGTTATTTGCATGTTTCCTTCAGGGTGTTGCATTTACAGTGGCCAGCAGTGTATATATAAATACCTTAAATTCAATTTTTTTTTATTAAATAGTTTCATTTCATGTTTGAATTTATTTAAATTTTAAATTTTCATATTTTCAATATGGAACTTTATAAGTAACTAAATTTAACACACGGGTCTTAACGCATCTCATCTCGCAATTTAAACGAGTAATTTGTGAAATGAAAAAATATGTATTTTGAATTATTTATAGCTTGTTTCAATGAAGAATGAATGCGTGTTATATAGAAGAGAAAACCTTAAAATATTCACCAAGTATACTCATTTCGCAAATTTCGATAGCCAATACAGCCAGGAAAGTTATATTGGGTTTTAAAATTTGCAAATAATTTATTTTTTAGTTATTTATTGTAATTATTTTAAGATTTTTCTCCCTAACTTCTTTAACTAGTTTCGCTGTTATTTTTTTCTATTATGAACGCATATATTCTTTAGGGTAACATCATATTCGCGATAAAAAATGCGTTTTGTTTTCAAACACGTTAATATACTAGATCTTTATTCTAAGTTATTGAAATATTTTTACCTTTAATGTCAAAATATCCTAGAAGTTCGTTTCATAAAAGTGGACATTAAAATATTTAAAATGTACATAAAAGTATGACACTAGATCTTTCTGTATGTGGAAATTTTAAAGTATTGCATAACGTGATACGCAATTTTTCCTTACCTACATATCACGGTAGATTTTTCAGTTGGTTCTAGAAAATAACAAAACATATCTGAAATATTTATTCTTTAATTGCATGTATTATTGAATCAGAATTGTTCTGTTCAGCATATAACTTACAATGGTGTCATAATTCAATAGATAAATTTGTAATTAAGTCAAGTTACTAAAAACTGGGAAGTATATATTTTAAAACTGTTGGTTTTTAATATATATGAAATCCCCCCAAAATGAGTGTTATTTTTTGTTGATGTGTGATGCGGTAATAAAATATTAAAGTAATATTATACACATTTATTGACATGCATTTGAACAAAAACTACATCCAAGCAGCAAGGACGATACATAACAAAGACTATAACAGACCATATCGTTTTAGCTGTTAGGCGGCGTTGACAGATTGATCACGTGGGTATTGGCAACTTGGCGATTACATTTCTAGCGCCAACATTTTTAAATATTGTTTTTGTTTGAAAAACGGTTAAAATAATTGCGCAAAATGAATTAAAATGGAAAAAAAATATTTTTGATATCTTTAAATAGTTCCAGAATGAATTTTCAGTATGCGTTTTGTAAAACGAGTCATGCTTATCAATCTATATATACACTAGTTATCAAAAATTAAGGAAAAATCACAAAAAGAGGGATAACTCGTTTAAAACTGGACCAATCTGTTTAAAATTTGAATATGTTGTTAAGTAAAAGGTGCTGAACAATACTACATTATGCAAAATAGTGGCACTGAAGTCGGAATACGTCATTTGCGAGGAGCATAAAAGTGCATGTCTCACAGCAAGGCGGAAATTGTATCTGCGAGGCTAAGATTAGACATCTGGAATAGCCAAATTGTAACAATGACCTCCAGACATCATTTGACCGAAGAACTGCGATGGCGAGCTTTTGAGAGACTAGAGTCAGGACAAAGTCATACAGAAGTGGCCAGATGGCTAAATGTGAGTCCGTCTGTGGTTCATGGACTTTTGCAACAATTTATAACCACGGATTCGATATCCAGGAGGTTCAGCCAAGGACGGCCATACGCTACGACGAGTGCCGATAGCTAATATTTGTCATTATGCGCACGAAGGAATAGAACCGCAATTCTGTCTGCAGATCCTCCCTCGCTGCAAGCTCTGAAAGGTTGGTATCAACTTCAACCGTGAAGAAGGATTCACGAAGGTGGTCTTTTTGCGCGGAGACCAACCATTTGCGTCCCGCTCACGTCACGCCATAGGCGGGAACGTTTGCAGTGGGCACGTCCACATGTCCACTAGACGCGTGATCAATGGAGGGCTGTTCTCTTTACGGATGAGTCCAAGTTTAGCCTCCAAAGCGATAGTAGGCGTATTTTGATTTGGAGAGAACCTGGAACTCGTTTTCATCCATGACATGTCCGTGAAAGAGATGCATACGGATCAGGCAGAAATGTGAATGCTCACACCTATAGAGATGACATCCTTGATGCTTATGTGCGCCCTTATGCCGGGGCAATAGGTGATGATTTCGTGCTACAGGACGATGACGCGAGACCGCACAGGGCTCTCATCGTGGATGGTTATCTTGAGCAGGAAACAATTCAGCGCATGGGGTGGCCAGCTCGATCACCGGACCTGAATCCTATCGAGCATGTTTGGGACGCTTTAGGCCGACGTATAGCTGCTCTCAATCCTCCTCCTAGGACCCTAGCCACGCTTTCAATTGCTTTGCAAGAGCAATGGCTCTCATGTCCTACCGAATTCATAGACCGCATAATTGACAGCATCACATATTGCTGTATGTGCTGTATTGCTTCTTGGGGGGGGGGGGGATCATACGCCTTATTAAAGGTACTTTTCCTATGCCAAACTCACACATCCGATTTGTTCATTGTATACATATGCTAGTTTCTATAACACAATAATTGTCTGGCGATTTCTTTTTATGCTATGTTACACCTACCTATGTATTGTATAATGTGTATAAGTTTCATTAAATTCTACGAGTAACTTTTTGAGTAATCGCTATTTTTGTGACTTTTCCTTAATTTTTCATAACCAGTTTATAAAACGCGTAGGTATACGACACAAAAATCTACGATATTTCTACACTCCGAATGGCAACGACTGCAACTACCAGATGTAAATATTAACAGCCAACCGCGTGTGTGTAATGACTCGACGATAGCACGTAATTTGATGCTATTTAATTGCTGCATTTTACTCGTGAATAATTTTAATTTATTCACGAGATGATTTTTATTTATTCATTTGTTCCATTGGGTTTTTCTAAATGTATGTAAGAGGACAAACTTGTGACAAAATATGTTTAGACCTATTATCAAATCCAGTGTTTAGTCATGGACAGTTGTATGTAAGTTTATCTGAGTCCGTTCTTTTGATTTTGTCACTGTAGTACTCCTGAAATACTCAACTGTATATATCAAGAAGTTTTAGGAATATCATAGTTAAATATTATTAATTGCATTATAATACCTTACTAGTAAGTAAGAGTTCATTTTCTATACTTTTTCTAGTACTTGCTGAATTTTTACTCCATTTTATAAATGAAGAAATTTACCCAACAATTTTTAATTTGATATGATTAAGTGTAGATATCTGAATTGTGAACAATATTACTTACAGAGGGTGATGCAATCCACACTATATTTTAGTACTTGCTGAATTTTTACTTCTTTTTTTAAGTGAAAAAATTTTTTCCAATAATTTCTTATTTGATGTAATGATAAAGTGTATATATCCTAATTTTGCAAATATTACATTCAGGGAGTAAAGTAATTTTTAAAATCATTGGTGTTGGGTTTCTTAGTCTTGAACTCTGTTCTGAAATAACGGAAATTCACATTTTTTAATCACGATGTTTTAGAATCAGCCTTATAGAGAATTTTGTAATGATTATAATTTTTTTGCCTGAGATCCCACTATCACTTAACAACTTATATTTATAATGACAGGTAATGATAAATTCCTTATATATGTCTATTTTAGTTGAGTTGTTTCGCAAAAGAAAATATGAAACTAATAGTGACCATACTGGTCGGCGCAGCGGCTAGTTTTATTAATTTTATTTAAATTGTAAAATTTCTAAAAAACTTTCAGATATAACATTAAAAGTTTTTCTCATCAGATGGCACCTCCCTCAATTTTTTACTCTTTTTATTTAGATCCGGTTTTAAACAAATTTGCTGGAAGTGGCACATAAAAAAATTCACTAAAATTTAGAGCAATGACTAGAATTTTCAGTACATTCCGACCAGAGTAGTAATTTTGAAATGCAAAAATGCTCATGTTATTAAATATGTTAACTGAATGTTTATGCAGAACTACTCAAGCTTACAAATAGAATTAAATGTTTTGCTCTATTCTTTCTCAGAGTAACTGATTATCTGCTTTAAAGTTTTTAAAAGGGTAACGGTACTTAATTGATTAGGTTAAGAGTTAGCGTTTAATAGTGAGAAACTTGAAAACGTGATTAAAATATAATGGTAATTGAAATGGAAATATATTAGTAAATACACGGTACATTTCATTTAGTTAAATAATAAACTCTTTTAAAAGACAAAATGGTATTTTTAAAATATACTGTTTTTTCTAAAAATAATTTTAAAAAAATACTTTCAATAATTTATAATTCATATCAGAGTATTATACCTTTTGTAAGTCAGACCTTACAAGCAGAATCACATGTAGATGAAAATAAATAAAAAATCATATGAAATTATACACTGAAGAGCCAGAATAACTGCCATAGACGATCCCATTAGGAATGGGCAGCAATATATGCCTTCACGTAAATGATATCGTTCGCAGGCACCGCATATATAGCGACTGACATCTGTGAAGCTTAAATAGCAAACTGGGCAGTACGCATAGCAGGTGTCCGCGATTTAAGCGAATTTCAACGAGATATGACAGATGGTGCTCGTGGGTGGGTCAAAGCATTTCGATGTTACAGCCAAAGTTTAGATTTTGAAGTTCAGCCATTTCAAGGGTGATCCTCAAATAGAATAATTCCTATAAAACATCGAACCTACGGCAACAGTGAGGCCGTCAAAAGACTCTGCATCATCGTGTCTAGCGTCATTTGTCGAGAATTATTTCAAGTGAAAGGAGTGCAACATTGCTGCAAAAAACATCGCAATTCATTTCTGGGACCTTAACTAACATCACCATGAGAACTGTACAATGTTTGCTGCACGGTAGGGACTTTAATAGCCCATACTCAACCCTATTACCACTGTTTTCCACGTGATACAGAGTTCAGCACCTCGTTCAGGACCGGGAAGACCGCCCCTGGACACTTGAAGACTGGAACGAGAAACCTGGTCTGACGAGTCTTGTTTCCAATTCATTCGAGCAGATGGATCGGTACACGCGGGACGAACACGCCATAAAACGATGAATCCAGCATATCAACAAGGAACTGTACAGGCTGGCGGTCCCTCAGCAATGGTATGGGGAATGTGAGACTGGCGAGAATTAGGACCCGTCATACGTCTACAACTTCTTTCACCGGTGAATACTATATTAACATCCTTTCAGATGTGTTACAGCCATTCACGTCAAGCATTCACTCTCGTGGGTTTTGGCGTCCTCCAACAAGATTATGCACCACCATCGACATCCACAGCCACCAAATTAGGCTTTGAGGAACGCTCATCCGAGTTTTGGAACATGAAGGGACCCCATTGTTCACCAGACTCAACGTTACTGAACATATCTTGAATGCCATGCAATGTCCCGTTCAAAGCAGAGATTCACCATCTAAGAATATTATAGAATTTGGGACCGCTCTTCATGAGGCATGGTGTTCATTGTCTACAGAAAGCTCTTGGAAACCATGCACTGTCGCGTTTCTGCAGTTCTAGATCCAGAAATGGAACTACTAGGTATTAGACAGGTATGTCAGTTTTTCTGGCACTACCGTGTATATTGATTGGAAATATTATTTGATTTTGAAATTCATGTTATAATTAGTAGGTATTATTTAATGAGAATTGTTTTTTTTATTCTTTTCATCTACATGTAAATGAATATCATTTTACCTTTACAATCGAATATATTATTTAACAGAAATTTTTTTTTAAACTTAATAGAATGCAGTAAAAACTTAATACAAATTTGAATTTAATATTTAATTGCAATATTTCATCTTAACTAATTAAAAAAATTGTTACGTTTTGATTCATCCCAATCCTTTTACTAGCACACATATTAGGATTACGTATTACAGTATGAAATCACATATACGCACGTACAGCAAAAATTTTTCGTTAAACGTTATACGCAGTTTACTGCGAAAATTATTACTTCTTTTATATATTTTATGTCAGCAACTTCAAGAATATGTTTTTCAAGTTCTTAAATAAAGGAGAAATTTAAAAATTTCCATTGAGTAATTATGAATGCTACTTATACTTATTTATCTATATACAGCTAAAAATAATTTTGAATAATACTTTCAACTTTTTGAATGTTTTGAATCAGAATATTCTCTCTTCCCTATTAAATTTGTATTTCTTTTGCAGACATTACCGTCTGCTCACAGGCAAGTACGTCATCCAAAGGACGGCCAGCCACTGGCTGAATCATCTCCATTCACTCGTGCCTCTTTCGAAGATTTCTCTACAAAGAAATTTATAGATATTGTTGCTAGAAATCATCTTACAAATGATAATGATAGTATTCTGCCGGAAAATTCTAACAATGATACCTTAAAGGCTAAAAAAGATTTCATTACTGCACTGCTGAATGGCTCTTCCGATATATCTGGGAATACTGATTTTGACATTCAGGAGAGAATCAAAGAACTAAATAAGATAATATCCATAATTGAAGAAGTTAAAGAAAGAGTAAGGAAAAAACAACAATCAATGGAGCAAAGAGTCGACAACAAAAGAACAACTCACTACACAACACATTTTGATCGAGATTTTGACAAAAATCCAACTGTGTATCCGACTTCTTTGGGATTAAACAATCTAGTTAGTCAGGAGAAGACATCAGACATCCAAGAAGATTTTGAGTCCGAAGTATCCAACGATTTTGACAAGGATGTGGACACACGTATTACCTTCCAATCTGAGAAGGAAAATCTAAACCTTTGGTCTGAGGGCCCACAAATCTCCGAAAGCCAAACTGCCATTATTTCAGCTGGAAAGACGACTGAATATATTTTATTAAGCACACAAGTTCCCAATTCCACACTAGTATACGACCCCATCAACAAATTCATCACCGATGATATTCAAAGTACTGAAAAGTTTCATGAAATGATATCTGAAAACAAAGAAACAAAGGGAATTACTGAAATTGATTCAGTAGGAGACACAACTGAAAATATTTTATCAAGTAAAAATATTGCAATTTCCGCATTGGTATTCGGAAACAACAACAAAGGGGAACACATTGATCAAGTATCTTCTCAAACTGTAATTACTACAGGTGATAAAGAGCTCCCCATAACATTTAGACACGAAAGTTCCGAGGTATACAATCAAGTTTCTGAAACCAGATCAGAAGAAAATCTAATGGATTCTATGAAGGAAACATATCTTTCGAGTCTGGATGACAGGAATACAAAAAGAGAATTCACCGAGCCATCGACCAGTGCAGCAATGTCTCTTATATTGTCCACTTATCCTACTTTTTACAAAATTCTTCGCGAGCGTGGGAGTACGGTTGCACCACAAAAATCAGTAATAAATAATTACCAGATCAAAGGTACTTCGGAACTGAGAAAGGAATCGACTCTCCTATGGACAAAGGATAGAGACCGACTATTTTCTGATTTTTCTACAAATGTAAAAACGACTACAACGCCACCGTATAAAAGTAAAAAAAAACAGTCAGATGTAATGTTGAACAATGTTCATGATAGTATCTCCAGTGTCTCTGAACCGAAATATCTGAATAACGCACAGACAACCAATACAGTTGTTAATGAAAAGATCTTAGGAATTTTTTATCGAAATTACAGAGGTTCAACAAACACCCTTCTAGAACATAACACAGTATATTCAGGCAGTGAATTGCCAAGTAAGACTGATATAACTGAACCAGGTACTTCAACAAAAGTGCCCGTGATCAAAGCTGCATCTGCACACAAATTTAAGAATCATGGCATTGAGTCCGATAAACTGAGTAATTTGGAGAATAAAAAAAAAGAATCCTCCAAGGCTTACACCGCTTCAACTGTATCCTTCATCGAGATATTACCAGTTTATTTCTCGACTTCCAAATATGATGCAGGTTTGTCTGAAGGAAGTAAAAACAACAATAAGTTTGATAAACATGAATATATATCTCATTTGAAAGAAACAACAAAGCATTCAAGCGAATTGGATGAGTCAGATATGCAAAAAAGTTCACTTCAAATTCTACCAACGGTTTATGGTTCACTTCTTAAAACAACTGATGAAGGGGATTTTCAAAATAACACAGAACCTGGAACCGAAAGCACTATGATTGGAAATGTCTTTAGTACGGCCGAGAAAGCACTTCACGTGCTAATAAACAGTGTTCAGTTTATCAAAAACTTTTTCATCAAAACTTTAAATCCTGACGGTGCGTATGCAAATGTAAGAAACAGTACAGATTTATTAGTTCATGAGGATAAACTAACAGTTCACATAAAAACTTCGACTTTACCACAAGATGAAAACCAAGGAAGTCAACCAACTTCTCCGACTATTGATGAGAGTATGGTTAAAATTGATGGCATCTTTATGAGGCCATAACAAAAATGACAGTGCATTTGTCAAAATTAAACTTACTAATTAAAGAGAATTTTCTACTCGTGGCAATATTTTGACTGGACATTTACGGAATTTGGGTGATAAAAATACACAAAATGAAGCAATTCTATTTTATGACTTTTTTGGTTTTATGTAGTTTCAGTATTTTTATTCTATCACTCCGTAGTTACGTTCACTATCAATCACCATGTAAAAAGAAAATATTCTCTGTAAACTGTATTGGTAAGTTTGCATTAAATAAAATCTTGCAAATCCAAACTATTTTTCATGACTTTAAATATTTTAAATAAAAATTACATTCATAAAACATCACTTATGAAATGCATTTTACAATGCCCAATGATTCCTATTATCAGCATTTATTTTTCATGAACATATTCCTTTCAGCTTTCTCTGCAGTTTTATCTAAATTATTATTATGGAAATATGCATTCCAGGGAATATTTTATACTGCCTGGTAAAAACATGAAACTATATGTGTTCATTGATTTACATTTTTTAATAATAATTGAAATTTACGCCATGATACTTTTACGATAATAGTTTGACCTACAGTTGAATTAAAACAAAGTTTGTATACTTTGCAACATGAGAAGTGATATATTTCCTGAAGTAAGGAGCGGAATTGTTCCTTGTTTTTCTCTTATGCATACACAGAGTTTTAGGATTTTGTAATCAAGTCTGTTTCTTTCCCTAATAAATGGAACTGTTTTAAAAAAGCATCCTCGGCGAGCATTTCAAAAGCTTAAAGCTTTAGTCACTTGGGAAAATGGCTCCTCATTGGGGGTCCGGTGTGTTGGTGAGTTAGTGGTAAATGTGGACATTAATCAAAATGTGGTTGAACAATTTAATTGTATAGTGGTGAGTACGTTACCTAGTTAGTTGTGACGTTAACAATATTACTCTGAGTTTAAATAACAAATTGATTTATTGCCACTAAATACATATAAATACATTTCCCATATTCACAATCATTATTATCTTGGAATTCAATCATATTATATCAGTATTAATTACCCTGATCATTACTATCTAACTGTGACAACACCTAACTATTAATTACAACATTCATTTATCATTACTATGCATAATTATAAAAATATCAATAAGTGCATATATATAACTATACACATATACATTTCAATTGGTGATTACACTGCCTATTCATTGGATATTACATACCATTATTTATTAATCATAATCAATTCCTTATTATTTCATAAAGGCATCAATTATTAGTTCCGCGATCTCAGTACCTATCCAATGTACCTGTTCAATGTCTGACTCTCTATCGTTACCTATTCAATGTCTGACTTAACTATCGTTAAAGGCATTTACTCGTTAGATGTTCGAAACTTTTCTTGGACAATGGAAGCATCGTACATAATAGACTTATAAAAACCACGATACCTCTGTGTGGAGTATGCCCAGGACTCAGACGGTAGTGGATGTGGGCTCAGGGATTCACTTTCTTCGTCTATATTGGGATCCGTGATGTCTAAAGACTGTCGGTCGGCAAGGGCTAGGATCATTGGTATCGGTCTGCGTTGAAGTATTCTCCGACGTAGATTTAATAATTTTCTCTTTGCATATCCGCTATGGTGCAGCATCGGGTTGTAGGCCTCTTCATTAATATTGTATCAGTAGCACTTGTATCAGTAGAACCTTCGGTTCTACAAGCAGGAGCAATTGCTTGGTGGCTGGCTATCGCTCATCTTTCAATTTCCTCCGGCGCGTTCACTGCTCATCTTTGGGTTTTCGGCATCATAGTATAGTTCCCAGCGTCTATCTCCGTGGTCTATCTTTTTTCGTTCGGGATTATCTATCGGACATAGAACGTGTGACTTAAGTCATGTCGTTGTAGTAGCGTCTGCTATATCATGGAAACTATCCTATATATTGCTAATCTTGTCTTCTCATCATATTCTTATATCTACTTTCTATATATTTATATACTTAGCTTTGTTCACTCTTTCATTTGCTAGTTACATTTCAACGCCCTTCTCCTCATTCGTCCATCGTCTGTCCTTAACTTCTCTCTTGACCATTCCCCGAATTCGTGGGCGTATCTCTATTTCGATTCTATTTCGCACTTTCTCGCGCTTGTTCTCGTCCTTAATCTCCATTACGTATGGGCTCCCCTTTTACAATTCTCAGAAATCCTCTCCTTCGCTATTCTTATTGTCTTTCAACTTTTCTCATTCTTCCTTCCTTCTTGCACCTTCTAATCAAACCGCCCTTCTTCATATTTATTTCACGTGCACCTGCCTCTAAGTGTTTTTCCCTTTCTTATCTTCTCCTTTTATTTTTATGGCCCCCTATTATTCTTGGTGTTTCTTAGCCTTCCCACGCTCTATCATCGTTTCCTCCAATTAGTTTATTCTTTGGATTTCCTTCTTCCAATTTCTTGTTTTGCCGACAAGTTGTCGTAATGTACGACATCCGGACCATCCAGCACAACGTTTCTTGCTAGATTCTGCTCAGTATCAAGTCGTAATATTGGTACTTTGGGATCTCCTCGCGTGACTACAATAACTTGTAAATAAAATAACAAAGTTCTAGAATGTGAAGCTGTTTAAAGTATTCCTTTCTCTCTCACACACATATGTTTGGTTGGTTGGTTGGTTGGTTGGTTGGTTGGTTGGTTGGTTGATTGTTGGTTGTTTGGGGGTTTAATGGCACAAGGTCCAGAGAGGACATGCTGCGCCAAACACATAGTAAAACCCGAAAAACATTAGTTAAGTCAACATTTTAAGACCATAACCTGGTGTAAACATCATAAAAATATTATTTATAAAAAGAAATGATGTATAAAGATGACGCAAACGATGATATGTAAAGGGCAATGATATATAAAGGTGACAAAAAGGAAAATATAAAAAAAATGATGAAATGATTCAGTGGTTTGAACGGTGAAAGTGATATCTATATTTGATATCAAGAGGTACATACATATCAAGAGGTATATACATATCAAGAGGTCATAAGTGCAAAGACATATAAGAGCGATGAAACGCTGAAAAGGAAATATAAATCAAAGACAGAGAATATGATACATTAAACACAACAGTGCGATAAATACAGTGAATAGAATAACAAACAGACATAACGAACAACAGCGGTAAAGAAGGTAACAAGGAAAGGAAAAACAGCGATGTGTAGACTGATAAAATCAGTCAAAATTATGAGGTGATAAAACCAGTCACATATAGTTGGTGATAAAAAGCGGTGATTTATAGCAGGCAATAAAATAGTCATACAAAACAGGTGTTAAAAGTAGTCATATTAAAATGAACACAAGAGCGATAAAGCAGTGATGTAAAATAAAAACCATAAAGACAGTGATAAAAAGGTTTAAAGATACACGCGAGAGTGACAAAAGTTGTAATGGATTACACCAAAGAGAAAGAGCCAGTCCATTTTAACAACCGGAAAAAATGCAGGATGATGTTTTTCATCCAGAAGAACGATAAAATTAAACAAAGTGCAGTTTAAAAAAATCAGATAAAAGTTACTGGGGCTGACAAAAATATTTGAAGCTAAAATTTCTGAAAAGATAAGCTGAAAAGTTTTTTTTTCAAAACAAAAAAAAGGTAAGAAATTATGTGACGCCCGCTCTTGCGCCTCAACGCGGAAGACTAACACGAAAAAAGAGAGGAGTCAGAGGCTCCTCAAAGACAACATCATTGTCCGAGTCCTCGGACACATCAAATTATATGCGATTGTCCGCGAGCCTGAGAACATACTAATTACCTTTTAAAATATAATTAGGGTCCCTAACTTTCCTAGAAATTCCAACGCACGTTCTAAGAATAGCGACTTTTTTACGATTACGGTTAGGAGGAATGGGAAAATTTGTACTTACATGACAGGAACACGACTGATTTGTGTCTTTAACATTTTGTGAAGCAGAAGTTGTCGAGGTTTGTCTGACATTTGTCGTTTTAGATTCGGAATCAGATACTTTTTTACGGGTAGTGGATAGCGGTGGAGACGGAATATTTCTATTTTCATTTCGAGATATATTTTTGTTAAGAGATTTTTGCAGATTCATTTTCTATTTGAGTACCTGTTGAATTCATACTTTTACTAACAGCTGCAGAGTAGGAGAAACCAACCTTTGGTATCCTGGCGTCGATAATTATCCTCGCCTCAGAATATGAAATCTTTTGTGTGATCTTTAAGGTCTGCACCTCTTTCTAAGAACCACCTCGCGCATGTTCGAGAGTAGGCAACGTGATCGCCTTGACAGTTTAAACACCGGGGCGTAGCCGTACAATTATTACTGACGTGGCCAACATCTGCGCAACGGGCGCAGGTAACGGTACCCCGGCAGGATAGCTTAGAGCAAGGGTCGGCAACCTTTTTTACCAGGCGGGCACATTTCAGGAATGCGGGAGTTCGGCGGGCACCTCTGGTTGAAGAGGAGCGGGGGGGGGGTGTAATATTTAAACATGAACATATAAATGCGACATAAATTTTTAATATAAAATTTAAATTTAAATGTAAACAAAACTATCTTAAAATTTATAATTAATGCGATATTTGACATTGGGAATCTGCAGCCAACTCGTTGTAATGTGGCACATAAGTTGAATTTCCAGTTCTGAGGAATTGGTTCAAATGAGTGTCAGTGAGGCTTGATCGGTATTTTGATTTTAGGTATTTCATATTGGAAAACAAAGATTCGCACGCATATGTGTGATGAAGCGCTTTCGATTTTAAAGAAAAATTAAATTTTTTAGAGAGATAAAGTGATCGAAGGCTGTGTTCATCACATTTTGGTTAGAAAGTTAGGAAGCTGCCTTTGATTAGAGGACGGAACAGTCGTCTTTGGGCCTTAGCCAATTTAAAAGAGGCGGTGCGCGGTGGGGGTAGGTTAATTGCAGACGCAGATAAGGAGATGGCACCAGAGTTTGACGTTAAAGTAAAATACCCTATTGTAAACAAATTTATTGGGTCTGTTTGGGTGGTAAACCGCAAAACACGTGGACTGGACTTTGGGTGGTCTGTTTTGTGACGCAAGGAAGGCGTGTATGGGTTATGGGATTATCCAATCAAAGAAATGAAAAGTGATGCTAAGTGGTGGATTTTTGAAAGCTTTCCTGAATGGTTTAGGAGTCATGAGAAGGCATGGAGTTTGTTGTGAAAAAATAAAATAAATAGAAGACTTGGAGTTTTTTCAAGATTTTCACTTCTGCATGCAAGCCCGGGTTCCCTTTTCCCGGTGCTTAGCATCCCAGGTGATGAAGTGTGGTTATCTTAACTATCGAGAAAAATTTGATCTTGCCTGGGGAGTTTCCCAAAGAAAGATGTCGTTTAGCGGAGCAGAAATTGAGTGGATACGTGCCGAGATGAGAGCCTCCTGATCCTGAGACTAAAATTTGTTTTTGCTGATGACGAAAATATGGTTGCTGCCTTCGCCGATAAATAATTTGAGAATAGAGGTGGAGAGAATGTCGATTTCCCGTTGGTGTTCCGATTGAGTCGTCCGGAGATGAAAGGAGCGGAAGAAGCAGACGATAGATGCCTACAACCGTATAAAGATTTTGAGTGCATGCTACCCGAGAAAGAGAGGAGATCCCAAGTCCGATGATGAGATCATCACCCGTGTTCCAGTACGGTTAGCATCCAATCGAGTGAGTGTCAAATCATTTTTGTCTTGTTCAGACCCAACCTCGAAAATTTGAATGATTTAGTGCGGGATCAATGTTTGCTTTTTTAAATATAGATTTTGAGAGAGAGTAGTTCTTTGCCTTAGGTAAAATAAATAAATTTATGCTCCCTGAATCCAAAAGGTGTAGGTTTAATTAAATACATGTCATTCGATATGAATTGAGGAGAAATGCTAAAAGATTAGTAAAATGTGTAAACTGTGTACTAAGATTTGGTGATTCGGTTTTTGAGTTAAATTGTAAATAGATAACGTTGTAAATAAATTAATCTTATTTTGTTACTTTGGAGTCAGTCCTCTCTGGTTTTGTAGTTGATCTAAAGGAAGGTTTAGAAGCAAAGTTTGTTTGACCTGTTCGTTTGCCAAATTGTCTTGAGCTTTGGGATGTATTCAACCAAATAAATCTTAAAAACACAACGCACCCAAATAATTTCTAAAAATAAAATAATTTGTACTAACCAAAATAATTTACGAATCACGCCCAAAATAAATGTTTAAGACAGGCAACACGACAATATGTCGACGCGCAAAGAGAGTTCAATTTCAGAGCACATTTTCTCAACAATGGGAAGCTATTTCCATTCACTAAATTCCAGAATTTTTCTTCTTTATGATAGGATTTTAATTCAATGTCATTTCTTATATTTATAATTTCCAATTCTATGTCCTCCTTATTGGAAATATCAAAATATGTAGCGATTTCATTAGTGACATCGTCCTCTGTATGAGAGAAAGGGTTAATAAAAAAAGGTCAAGAATGCCTCCAATTCGTAGAATTCTTCAAATCTAGTATTAAATTCTTCCAATAAGGAATCAAAATGTTTGGCAAACTGATAGGTTGTAGTATTTCCATCGCAATAATTTTCTATCACCATTTTTAAATTTGGGAAATGTGATAAATTGTCTTTCTCCATATGCGATTTCCAGAGCGACAATTTAGCTTTAAATGCCTTAATCGCACTTATCATAGAAGCAATATGATGATTTTTACCCTGTAGTTTCAAATTTAGTTCCTTGAATTTTACAGTTAAATCAGTTAGAAAGCCAAGCTTAATTAACCAAGGTTTCTGATCTAATTCTAAACAAATTTCATTCCTGGATAACAGGAATTCTTTCACCTGTGGTAATAAATTTAAAAACCGCTCTAGTACCTTTCCTCTACTGAGCCACGCCACCTCTGTGTGTGTGACAAGATCTTTAAATTCTGTACCATCTTCTTGTAGAAGTAATTTAAACAATCTGTGTTGCATTGCCGCTGCTCTTATTGAATTTATCACTCTTGTAACTGTTTGTATAACATGCTGAAAAGGAATTACCTTTGAGCATAACACTTCTTGGTGAATAATGCAGTGGTAAGATGCAAATTTTGGAAATATCGGGTCTTTTTTACATAGCGCAATAAAACCATTATTTCTTCCTTTCATTGCAGGCGCGCCGTCAGTTGTAATTGCAGACAATTTTTCTAACGGTATATTATTTTCCACTAGATACTTTTTAAAAGTAAAATAAATATCGCTACCTCTTGACTGTCCTTTTAAAGGTAGAACTTTCAGAAATTCTTCTTTTGCAGAGAAGTCGTCAAAAACCATCTTTGCAATAATGCATAATTGAGAAGTATCTGATACATCGGTAGACTCGTCCACTTGCAATGAAAAGAATACACTTTTTTGAATATCATTATACAACTGCGATTCAATGTCAGTAGCCATCATTTCGATTCTTCGAGTTACTGTTCTCACTGATAGTTGAATGTCATTTATTGCCGTTATTATTTCGTTTTTATTTTTATAGTCATCAAAAAGAGTTTCTGCAGTCCGCAGCATGGCTTCTTTAACAATCTCACCTTCTACAAACGGTTTCATTTTCTTTGCCAATAAGTGCGCAATTTTGAAAGAAGCAGAAGTGGCTTTTGTTGATTGGGATATTGGTCTGGTAAATAAACTCTGCTGAGCAGTTAATTTAAGTTTTAGGTCAGAAATTTTTTTTCTTCCTAATTTCTGAGTTTATTGGAAAATTTGTATTAAAACTTTTATGAGTAGTGATGAAATGTCTCTCCACGTTACATTTTTTAGCAATCGCTACACTTGAATTGCACAACAAACATATACTTTTTTCATTATAATAAATGAAACAAAATTGTTCTTCCCACTCACCATTAAAATTATATGTTTTCTGCCTCTTTCCAGTTCGTTTCCCCATGGTGGCTCCGATAACAATATAATTAAATAAAAACAATAAAATTAAACGATCGCAGGCACACTTACAGCTCGAAAAAAAATGCATAGCTGCGCGAGGAGTGTGTTGGTCGAGTAAAGGCGCTTTAACGATTTGGACGACTGGCCTGTAATGACACTGTTTTCCTGTCATTGTTGAGATGAGCACCTGCAATTTTGACCCTTGACCCCAGCGGACGGACCGTGCGTGGGAAGAAACCGGAAGCGGTCTCACCGCGAGGGGAGGGCGACGCTGTCGAGAGACCAGGCTACTTAGTTTTTGATTTTTACGGTTTTACGATTTTTTGGGGGAAGGACTAAATTATTCATTACAACTACAAGCGTTTGTTGTTCAAATATCTAAAATTTAGATATTTAAACGGCGGGCACCTAAAAATTGCTTCGCGGGCACCTCGTTGCCGACCCCTGGCTTAGAGTGACCAAAACATTGGCACTGAAAACATCCAAGTGGATTTGGAATGTATGGGCGCACGGGGTTCCTAACGTAGGCCATAATCACGGGAGACAGAAGGTTTGGTGTGTCGAGCGTCAAGATAAGGTGCTTCGTTGGAAGCATCGTCTCACCCCGACGGATAGTAATACGACGCACCGCACACAAATGCTGGTCACGCAGATTCTCCAAAATCTCATCCTCTGGCGTGTGCAGAAAGTCAGAATCTGAAACGACACCACGAGAAGAGTTCAGATACCCATGTGCAAAGATGGTGACCGGATACTGACCAAATGTGGTACTTTTAGATAGCGGTATAATAGCTTGTTGTCTGGAAGTCAGTTCAATGAGAAGGTCACCAGAGCGTAGCTTTTTTACAGATTTTACTTCACCGATAAAATAAATAAGTGTCTTGTGTATCAAGAAAGAAGATACATCAACAAGTGCCATTAGTCCGTTTTATAATGGAAAATTTTGCTTGCGATAAAAACTTGTCATTTTGTTGCGGTGAATTATCCCTCACTGTGGGATTTTTTCTTGAATTTTCCATGGGAAAAGGTCTTAATATTCGGAGGCCGGTCGCACCACCCACCATGGAGCCCAACAAGAGGATGCAGATTACTGCACCAGTGCTAGCCGGGTCTATACGCACACGAGACGACCCTGAAGCAAATTCCACCCTTCTCGAGATGTCCAGTAGTAGAAACGATTGCTTGGTTCCTCGCCGATGACAAAGTCAGCGACCAACCGATTGATAGAATAAGGAACGACCATGTACCTCCCGTTTATCTGAAGCAGGGGGCAAGGCAGTGTATTGGGATACCAAAAATGTCCCTCAACTGAAAGGATTCCCTTTTCCAGGGACACAAGTCTCCACGCACGGCAAACACGTGGGTGATATACACGCCATTAGAAGCTAGAAGCAACAGAGCGGCAACAGCTTCTAATGGGGAGCCCTCGCCTCCGAAGAGAAACCACAACGAGGGAGAAAAGAAAGACTAAGGAGGAGAGGCGAGGAAAAAGGAAAGGAGAGATAGTTCGCTGGGTTACCTCGGGATTGCGACACCCGTGTTTACCTAAAGAAGGTAAAACCCCTGAGGGGACACAAACATATGAGGATGTTGGATATTGTTACAAATTCTATTTGTTTGCCTAGTAATTGGAACTTTTTGAGAGGAGCCTTGAGTCTGACTCCTTGGAAAAGTGGGTTTCAGAGGTATCCAGGACTGTTATTCAGTCAATCAACAATCATCGACCAGTCAGAGAGCACTTGAGGGACATTATCTCCTACAATAAAACCAATATTAAATTACGAGAACATATAGATGATGGTTGCTGGGGGACCGGTGATCCTTAATTCCATACCGGGTGCAGATTCCACATGCCATTGTGCTTCAAGAATAATGTACAAAGAAATTTATACTTTCTGTTTCAACAACCATCTTCATCGCACATCATTTCGGGAAAATGATTGAGAAAATTAATTGTGCTGATGTCTTTAATCTGCAATGTCTCCAGTTTATATTGGACTTGGGAAACCGTCTTATACAATCAGACTATCGCGTTATACTTTAAGACTCAACTACAACAGTGAATTATTAAGTAATCTCGTAAATGATTGCAAACATTACAAGAGTTCAATAGAAATTGATCAACTGTGTAAATCGCATTTCTCTAACTACAGATTAGGCAATGTATATTTTTAAATTCTATTATCTGCATTTTAAAATAGGTCATTCAAGAAAATGCACGAATTTTCAAAAAGCTTTTTTATTAAAATTTAATATTTTCAAACCACACTTTTAATTTTGTGGTGATATACGCAAATAATACACTCTATAACCAAAAAATTGAAGCACCAAGAAGTTGTTGTCCGATTGCGACAAAAACTAGTGTATGTGAAGAATTTGCCCTGTAAAAAAAAAACGATTAAAATTTCAGAAGAATTGAAGGATTTATTCCAGAGTTTAATCTTTACAAAGTAATGAAGTGAATACGGCTTTGGTCCACCTGTGGCCAGGATGCAAGCTGTCGCCCGGCGGGGTAACTCGGCATGTAACAAATCAACTACTGAGAAATCTGAATTTTATAAACTTTACGCCATGTATTTAAATATCTACATTCATACGAAAAAAAACAAATAAAATATTCCTTCGTTGAATTGAGATTAGAAAATCACTGAGGAAAATTCCTCGTAAGCAAACTCAGAACTGCCGTGAGAGCTGAAGTACCATCTAAAACAATGTTAACCTTTTTCGAATTGCGACTCCTTTCAATGGTTTCCCCGCATCCTGCAGCTACTTCCCCCACCCTTCCTACCTTGCACATTTTTATTTAAAAGGCCTTTTAAGGCATAAAGAAGAAAAACTAAAATGCATTTTACATAATTTAATTTTCAAGAAATGTTTAATGTAACAAAAGTAAAATTTGTAAGAAACGGAGAACAATAAGATACATTCATCCCTCAGTCAAAGATGTGTAAAAGCAAGGACAAAAGCTCCAGAAAAATAATTAACTCAGCCGTATTGATTGAGAATTATACAATAAAAAAAACAGAAAAACTCTTACCTAAATGAAATTGCTTTATTCTCTTGAAACTAAAATGGTAATGCCAAAAAATTCCAACTTCCCAATTCTAATTCCGTCGGACGATGGCCGAATGGCTAGGGCACTGGCATTCCGTACCACAGCCTGTGGGTTCGAATCCTACTCTTGGCATGAAAGTTTGTAACCCTTCGGAATCTGATTAAATCAGTAGGTTCCGTTCTAATTAGCCATCGTGTAGCAAAAATTGATCGTATCGATCCAAACCACACCCAATAATTTTTAAACCCAATTCTAATTCCTCTTCCATTATATTCCCTTTTTGTCTTTTAATAATTTTGTTTTTCTAACATGTCACAACAGCCTGAATTGCTTTTCAGCACTGTGGACCAAGGCCTACGGGGCCCATTTCCGCTATCATGACCGTGGGCTTGAGGTGCCATACAGAATATGTCTCGGTCAGGTGGTCAACCTGACGCGGGATCCCCAGAGTTAGCTCCCAAGCATGCTTGGTCCTCATTTTATCGACCCACTCAAGGGATGAAAGGCATGATTCGACCTTGCCCAGTCGTAGGGTCGAACCCTGGACCTGTGAAGTGGCAGCTTGACACTTTTAACCACTACGCCCCTGGGCATGTCGTGTGCCAATTAGCGAACTTTAATTGACAAAAGAATTGTACGTTCGAATTGAAAATCTGTAACTAATTGAGCCTATCATAACTAATCTCATCAATAAAGTTCAGGAGAATAAACTAGTTATTCCTACCAATATAGATATTTCATAGGGTTTTTTTAATGAATAAGGGTTCCCTAAAAGAAGAAGGGAAATAAGTTGTCTTAGGTGAAGCAAAATGGATCAAAATTTAGAAAAATTCGCAAAACACACATTTCACCAAATGAATGTACTTCCATAAGAAAATGGTCTAATGCGAAAACGGTCTAATGTGTGGTAGCTTGGCGCTTTTAACCACTACGCCACCGGATTTCAATTTTGTTTTTCCCAAAGGTTAAAAAATAGAACTGCCTCTGTAGAACGTGTTTCACACGAACTTCTCTGGCAACCATCTGTTTGTAGCTCATAGAAACCCCCCATTCCATTACTTCCTTTACCTTTTAATAAAAATTATCCTTCAACCCATTTTAGCAACATACATCTTCAATTATGTAGTAAATTAAAGATTATGTTAATACTATGCTGAAATACATTCGCATTTTAAGATTAAGCATGTATTTTAAGCTTTTTATATTCTGTTATATCAAACTCAGAAACACCCTAGCGAAAACATGGTTACTTCAAACAAAAAACTAAACAACCAAAGCTAGCTAAAATAACTTTGAAAATGAACTCGAATAGGTAAAGAAAACACTCTATTGATATTTCAAAGACGTAAACCAGCTCTTTTCATCAGGAGATGTGTATCATTCGGCAAAACGCAATGTAGTGCATTAAAAATATATCCTTTACCCCTCCAGTTCAGTTTCTAAACTAAATTATAAGATTTTTCTTTAATAGTCTATAATGTCGACACTCAGAGGAATGACATATTTTATTCCTTATATGCCATATACTTCCTTCAGGTATCTTGAATATCAATTGTTTTGCTATTTTTATTTTATTTTATATTTTAAAAATTTCTCCAGATATTTTCTCCCTCTTTTTTCCTTTTCTAGCGTTTCCTTCATTCCCTGTAATCTTCTGTTTTCTTTTCTATCCCACCAGTTGCAATTGTCATCTATAATAAGTTTATGTTAAAGGATATGGCAACGCCCTCTCTGTGCGTGCAGCCTCTGTGCGTCTCTCTGTGCACAGAGGCGTCCTCTCTGTGCGTCCATTACAGCACATTTTGCTGAACGATAACGTCTCTTGACGCAAGAGAGTGTATTATGAATTTAAAATTACCATTTTCCATATTCAAATCAATGTTTATTTTTATTTTATGATTATTGTTCTTTAAAAAATATATACACAAATTTACAAATGTTGCGATATATGTGTCACCATTTTGAAAAACACTGTTTTGTAATAGTACCACATTCACCTGTGGCTCGACTAGACAAGACTGCCAGCTTGAGCTTCATTAAACTGAATTGGCAATGGGCAGTTTAAATCTATGTATAATTACCACCATAATCCTTGTAGCAGATTTCTCTATCCCTTGTTCAGTTATTGCCCGAATGCTGAATAACCGGGTAAATTACTTCCTTCAGATTCTATAACATTTTTCATTGCAGATTAACTTGGTGTAAAATTCTAGATGTAATGAAATCGTGCTCCTAACTTAAAAGAACGAAGAAAACTGAGGAAAAATTTAACATCAAAATTTGTTAAACTCGTATACTGCTTTAACGCTGATTTTTCGCCCTCCAGTTAAAAGAGAAAGACGGTTGGTTGCTTACGCCTAAAACCGAAGCTTGGAATTAGGGGAATGTATACCTTGCATACTTTTCATAAGATAAACACGTATAATTTTTTTTTTTTGTTACATATGTCTGTGTTTATGTCTGGTTGTCCAAGTATTGTGTTGCATTCTGTATTTTGTGTATGTGTGCAAGTAAAATTGAAAAGTTATAAAGGTACTACAAATGTTTTGATATCTCTTGATGAACAACCGATGAACTTGAATCCAAGGCCTGACTTTTATGAATTTCTTTTTTCAATAATTCTATATGTTCATTTGTCATATTTTTTGAAATTTCAAGTAAATCATCATTAATAAGATTCCTTTGTTTTAAATTGTCTATGATTTTCCTTTCTTTTGTATTTCTTATATTTACTTTCCTCAATCTTCTCTGTTCTAAATTTTTAATTTTTTTCTTATACATTTTGTTTTTATTTTCACACTCTGCCAGTTTGGACTTTAACCTATCTATTTTGTACCTCAGCAAAATTACTAATTTATGAGTTTCATTGTTTTGAGAATACTCTTGAAGGATATTAACTTTCATAGGCTGAACTGCAGGCATCAAGCTGCATACAAAACTCAACATTTTTAAGTTTTCAAAAATGTCTGGGTCTTCATGTTTTGTGTTGAGTTCTGTATTATCGTCACTTAAAGGTGAAGAACTGTGCTGTAAATCGGAGCATTTTGATGCCTTTTCTTGGCTCTTTCTTCGCCTTTTCTCATGCTTCCTTTTTCTTGGTTTCTGCAAGAAAAGGTAATTTTAGATTTCTAATAAGATTATTCAGTTCATGTTGTGTAAGGTATATAAAAGTTTACTGTTTAAATATGGCCATTAAGTTCTGTGGTAGGTTTTTAAAACGAAATTCTTATCAAAGGCCTAAATGAAAGTATTAATCATTAAGATACCTTGTAGTTTAAATAATTTTGTACGTTCCCCATAGTTAAAATTTCTTTATATTGCCTTCATACTTCCATATTTCTTTTTGTTTGTTTGTTCTGCTAATCAAATGAAAGATTTTACATGAAATTGCATGATTAGTACTGGATTCTTCTTGTTAAAAAATCAAGTATTAATCCTTTTGGAGTAGTAATTAATATTAAAATATAAAAATACGCAATTAGTTGTTATATTTATTTTACCACTGGACCTCATTTGCAATGAATTATATTTATTTATTGCGACGGATATATTTTTCCGTTTATTGTCATTAATGAACTCACGTCCCAATTTACAATAACTAGGGAGGGGGGGGGGGAAGCTATTTGTCACCCAGTGGCTAAGCGGTTAAGGCATCAGCCTGCTACGCCGGGGACGCGGGTTCGATTCCCGTATAAGACTTGGTTGTATTCTGGGGAACTCGTCAGTCTTCCGCTGCAAAAGGAAGTCTAGAAAAGGAAACTGCAACCCATCATCCATCGCCGGTGTCATCGTTTGTTAATAAAAATTCGTCTGTGATTGTGGGATTTATGTTTCTGTTTCCTTGTATTCATATGTACACCGGACTGGGGTGTGACGTTTAGAAATCCAACCTCACTTGAGGCAATGGAACCCCTCTTCTGCGGATAGTGCTTCTATCCGCAGACACGACAACAAACAAACAAACAAACAAAAAGCTATTTCATTTTCCAGTGCACACGGATTCCGAATTAGAATGTATTACGGTATAATTATATAACGTAATATCCAAGAATGTGGGTGAGTAACTGCCTCTGTTTTGTAATAATTACCACAGCACAGAAAACATCCCTTACACAATATCTTTAAGAAAATACAAAACATTGCACATACGTGTTTTGGGAATGGTGTCATTTGTCATTTTTAAACAGCTATAAGGGAAGATAGCTAACTCTCAGCCTAGTCATAAACATGCTAGTGCTTCATTAAGAGCAAAATAGTTTTAATTTCAGTTTACAAATGTTTTGGTCTTATTTAATGATAGGGAAATTATGGCTAAATTCAATGGTTGGATTTTAGAATTGTACAGTCCTGTTATTAGATACACAACTAAACAAATACTTTCAATTCAAAATTCATTTCGAAAGACGCTACACAGGAGGAGAAAAAATTAGTCGCTAAACTAACTCACTTTGGCGGGTTGAAATCCACTTCACAGGGAACTCGCTTTTGGTGAGTAGAACAATCCACATTGGAAAGTGTGTCCTACAGCGCACTTCCAGAAACAAATACATTTACTTGCCTTTGCGGGATTAGAAAATTGAATGGGTTTATTAAGCGAGTTGTGTATTGAGCACACACACACACGTGTGTGTGTGTGTGAATATTATATATAATATATATATATATATATATATATATATATATATATATATATATATATATATATATACACAACAAAAAACTCCTAAATCCCTTTCAAGATTCTAAATTCTTCTAAATTTCCTTGGGCGTAGATTAATTTCGTTTCCGATTTAAAGAACAAAGGCAGCTGCATAGCGTTCCCTCGAAAATCCCAATTTCTTGCGCATCCTTACATTAGGTATCACGTGACCTCTGACACCAGAGTCATGGATAGCCAATCATTACTCTTTCTCATGATCACATGGCGAGTCACCTCAAAAGTTTATAAAAGACCCTGCGGTCAAAATTCGAAGAGCTTCTGTCATTTTCCGTCGCCCCGAGAAGATGTGTCATTTTGTCAAATAAAATATTTAGTTCAACGTAACGATTATCGTCTATGGTCCTGATCATCAACTACTACAATTCTTCTAAATCTTCGTTGTGGCATGGTGGGTCCATAATCTCTTCGGTCTTCTCGGGGTGGGGGCCCATCATGTTACACACATACACACACACACACATATATACATACATATATATATATATGTGGGAGAAAGTTACTTTTAGCCGCTAGAGGGCCCTCCCACCACTTCCTGTTTGAAGACGAAATACGGGAGTTGGAAGTACGCCCTCGCGGAGGAGAGATCGCTTTGCTCGAGTAGGAGCTAAGAAACCTAATTTCATTATATATGTTTAAGTGTCTTGTGTCTTATGATAAAATAAACCCTGTGAGTGTGTATGAAGGCGTCGTTCCTCAGTTCCAGTACACCCCACAGGAAATTTGGGGGCCCGAGCCGGATGGACTAACGGCATCTTTGAAAGCAAAAGTAAGGTACAATTTTTATGAACATTATAAGCATGCTTAGTAATTAAAAAAAAAAACAAGAATTGAGGTTAGTCGCTGAAGAGCTTGGCCAGACGGTGCCAGCTGAAGCGAAAGTGGTAGAAATCAAAACTTTGATTGAAAGTTCTGAAATTTTCAAAACCGACCCTGAATTTGTGCGCGGTACTATAAAATCGATCGTGGAGGATGAAAAAGCGAAAACCGCTGCAGAGCAGTCACAAATTGAACTTGAAAAGATAAAATTAGCCCGACTCGAGAAGGAGATTGAGCTTCAAAAACTAAAACTACAGTCACCTAGTACGAGTGAAATTTCAGATCATTCTGTGCTTAGAGAGTCTGAACCAGAATCGGATAATTTAGAGACTTTGATTAGAAGTGTCAAAACATTAACAATAGCTGTCCCTGAGAAACCAGAAGCTCTGCATTTGTTTTTCAAATCACTAGAAAAAGCTTTTAGTACCAAAAACATTCCCGTTAAGTTGAAATCAGAATTATTAATTAATCTATTGGGAGAAAAGGGTAATAATGTTCTAGTTTACGCTACAGAAAAAGAAATTGCTGATTATGATAATTTAAAAGCGTTAATTTTAAAAGATTTTCAACCAACGCCACGCGATTGTTTAAGTAATTTTAAAAACGCGGTGAGAAATTCTAATGAATCGCACGTTCAATTCTCTTCGCGTTTAAGTGCGACTTTCGATTACTATTGCCAGCTAAGGGAAGTTGATAATTTTAAGAAATTGTGTGAGCTTATAGTTTCGGACAAATTGTATGAAACATTAGATTTTAAAACTAGGGAGCACATTAGTATTCGGGAGGGTGAAAATTTTTTTAAGCCTAATGAATTAGGGAGAGAATGTGATTTATATTATTCTTCTAGAGGAAAGTCTTTATCCGAGGTCAATAATACGCGAGTGGATAATACAGTAAACAAAAGGTCTAGCTTTAACAAAAACTATTCTAAAAAAACACAATATAATTTTAAGGAATCACTGAGTAACCCTGTTGAGCGAATTTCCGAAAGAATCTGTTATGTGTGTGGTGGTAAAGGCGAATCATTTCCTTTCGTGCGAAATTGTCCTAAACGTTTCAAAAAAAGTGGAAATCCATATAATAAACGGGAAAACATAGCATCAGGACTGAAAAGTAAATCGGATAGTACGGCCAAGAACGAGCTAGAATATATTGATTTATTCGTGGATGGGAAAAAAGTGAAATGTTTGAAAGATTCGGGAAGTGACCTGGTTGTTTTGAGAAAATCTCTCTTTCCTGATAAACATTCTACTGGGGAATTGCAAATCCAAAGTTGTTTTGGCAATGTGATCAACGCTAACACGGCGAATTTTCAGTTTGCTTTATGCGAGGGTAACGAGCGGGTTGACCTTGAAGCGGTGATCTGTTCCGAACTTATAGTGGAGGGGATATTTCCACCTAAATGTTTACAAATACTCAATAACTCCTGTGTAGGCAACACTGTAGCTTCGGGAAGCAGCAATAATTCTTTGCCTGTCTCGAGAAACTTTTTGTTTTTTATTTCGGCAGCTGTAGAGCACACTGAGGTGGATTTAACACACGTTGTTGATAAGGGATTGCGTAATACTATTTCTGGTTTGATTAAAGAGTACACACCACAGAAAAAGCCACGTGGCACAGATTTAAAAATGAATATCGTATTAAAAGATGACATACCTGTTTCTCAACGATCCAGGAGAATTCCTTTTGCAGAACAAAAAATTGTCGATAAACAGATAGATGAATGGTTAAGGGATGGGATTATTAAACCTTCCTGTTCGGACTATTCTTCGCCTATCGTTTTGTGTAAAAAACGAGATGGAACTTCGCTGTTATGCGTGGATTTCAGGAAGTTAAATAAGAAAGTAGTTCAAGATTCATTCCCAATGGCTCAAGTGGAGGAAGTTTTAGATCATTTGGGCGAAGCAAAGGTCTTCTCAACGTTAGACTTGAAAAACGGTTCTTTTCATGTTCCCGTGCAGGAACAGTGCACGAAATATTTGGCTTTTATTACTCATGCTGGTCTTTACGAATTTTTGATAGCTCCTTTTGGTTTGTCAACCTCCCCAAGTGTATTTCAGAGATTCATTTACAATGTGTTTAGGGAATTAATGCGGGATAACACTGTTGTTGTGTATATGGATGACTTCATTATACCGGCACGTACTGAAGAAGAGGGTTTAGAGAAGTTGAAACGCGTTTTAGGAGAAGCCAAGGAGTACGGTTTGGAAATTAATTTTAAAAAATGTCAGTTTTTAAAAAGAAAAATAGAATTTCTGGGGTATATTATTGAAGATGGTACAATTCGTCCCTCCCCTGATAAAACTTTGACGGTTCAAAATTTTCCAGAGCCCAAAACCTTAAAGCAAATTCAGAGCTTCTTGGGTCTGACAGGGTACTTCAGAAAATTTATTGCCAACCACTCTAAAATTGCCAAACCCCTGAGTGACCTCCTTCGTGACGGGGTAGAATTCAAATTCGGACTTGAACAAAATGAAGCATTTAACAGACTGAAGGAACTTTTGGCGACAAGCCCTGTTCTTCACATTTTCAAACAAGGAGCCCCACTAGAATTGCATACGGACGCAAGCAGCCATGGCTTCGGCGCCGTGTTGCTCCAAAAATCTGGTGATGGACAATTACACCCCATACACTTCATGAGCAAAAAAACGACCTCCCAACAAGAAAAGCTATGCAGTTATGAGCTTGAAGTTTTAGCTAT
Organism: Dolomedes plantarius; assembly: GCA_907164885.2. Taxonomy (NCBI): domain Eukaryota; kingdom Metazoa; phylum Arthropoda; class Arachnida; order Araneae; family Dolomedidae; genus Dolomedes; species Dolomedes plantarius. The sequence goes on along the minus strand of OU015501.1, from coordinate 49,538,857 downwards.
AGTACAAGCTCTAAAAAAATTCAGGAACTATCTTCTGGGGTCCAAAATCAAAATTATTACGGACTGTGATGCTTTTCAGAAGACTATGTTAAAAAAAGACCTAACTCCCAAGGTGGCGAGATGGGCTTTACTTCTTGAAGAGTTTGAATACGAAGTCGTTCACAGAACTGGACAGCAAATGAAGCACGTTGACGCGCTGAGTAGAAACGCGGTCATGATGATTACTCGTTCTCAGGGAGAAGTTGCTGCTAAAATTGCAGCTGCGCAAAATAGTGATGAGCGCCTCCAGTTGTTAAAATCCTTAGTCGAGCAAGGACTCAAGGAAGACTACGCGGTAAAAAACGGTGTACTATACAAGAACGAGAATGGCCATGAACTACTTGTGATACCCGAAGCGTTGGAGCTAGAAATCATCCGAGGTATCCATAGCAAGGGACATTTCGCAGTGTCTAAAACGGAAGATCTGCTGAAGATGGACTTTTATATTCCTAGCCCCAGAAAACGAATCGAACAAGTCATTGCAAATTGTGTAGAGTGCATATTGTGTGACAGAAAACGAGGGAAGGGCGAAGGTTTGCTGAACCCTATACCCAAAGAGAGTAATCCGTTGAGCACTCTTCATTTAGATTTTAATGGAACTTTATCGTCAACAAATAAGAGCTATAATCATATTTTGTCCGTTGTTGATGCATTTACAAAATTCGTCTGGCTTTACCCAGTAAAGTCTACATCAACCCAAGATGCCTTGCAGAAGTTGAGACTGCAACAAGCGATTTTCGGTAATCCTTCGAGGGCAATAACAGATAGAGGTGCGGCTTTCACCTCCAAGGACTTTGAAGACTACTGTGCGCAAGAGAAAATTCGACACGTATTTACAACTACCGGCATTCCACGGGGAAATGGACAGGTGGAGAGAATTCATTTGACTTTGATCCCAGTCCTAGCCAAATTGTCTATTGAAGATCCTACCAAATGGTACAAGCATGTCGCAGATGTCCAGCGGATCTTAAATAGCACGACGTGCAGAAGCACAAAGAATTCACCTTTTGAGCTCCTCACCGGTGTAAAAATGAGAAATCGAGAGGATCTGAAGATCGTAGAAATTCTCGAAGAAGAAGAAACGAACTGTCTGATGAAGGACAGAGAAGATATAAGTGAAGAGGTTAGAAAGAACATTCTAAGAATACAGGAAGAGAACAGAAAAACGTATAATAGAAAAAGAAAAAAGGCGCAGGTGTACAACGTTAATGACCTGGTGGCCATACAACGCACGCAGTTTGCAAGCGGTCTAAAGCTAAGACCAAAGTTCTTTGGACCATACCGAGTAACAGCAAAAAAGGGCAGCGATCGGTACGAAGTGGACAAACTAGGACAACATGAAGGTCCCGGTTGCACCTCCACAGCAGCTGACCACATGAAGCCCTGGTCGGTTCCAGCTTAAAACTGTGCAGATTCTGAACACTCCATTTTCTTTTCTTTTTTTTACTTTGTATTGTTATATTTCAGAGACTTTCAAGATCCATAGTTTGATGTTGACTGTCGTTTTCGAGGCCGAAAACGGGAGTCAGGATGCCGAATGTGGGAGCGAGTTACTTTTAGCCGCTAGAGGGCCCTCTCACCACTTCCTGTTTGAAGACGAAATACGGGAGTTAGAAGTACGCTTTCGCGGAGGAGAGATCGCTTTTGCTCGAGTAGGAGCTAAGAAACCTAATTTCATTATATATGTTTAAGTGTCTTGTGTCTTATAAAATAAACCGTGTGAGTGTGTATGAAGGCGTCACTCCTCAGTCCCAGTACACCCCATATATATATATATATATATATATATATATTACAGGACTTAGATCATTGAAAGCGTCGGTAATTCCTAGTTATTGTATTATGTGTTTCAATTTGAAGCAAGCGATTTATAATTTATTCCAGATACCTTTGTTTGGTACTTGCTATTCTGAAAACTATAAAATATATAAAGATGACATTGTTTGTGTTGAATTAAAATGAAACAAAGTAGTACTTATTTTATTTACTGAACATTAAAAATGTTATCCTTAAAACTTATAAAGCATACTTTACACCTAGCAAAAAATACATTTAAAATAGTTTTTATCTTTAATGTTTTCAGTTCATTAACCTGCATTTTTAAAGGATATTTGCAAAATGCCTAGACTGAAAGGGTTTGAATGGAATGTTTTTAATAATTTTTTTTTATACAAAATAGATCATTTACATTTTTATATAGCTAAAATGACAAACCAGAAGAACAATATTAATTTGTAAAATAAATAAACTTCAAACTACATGTCAGAGTCTCGTCTTCCATTCCTAAGTGGAATTGATGAACGTGTGTAATAGCGTCTTCAATGTGCCCAAATGAAACATAAACAGGTGTCGAACGATATACACCTTTGGGGAAGTGCGGCAATAGTTGAAAAGGACGCAAGTCATTTAGAAAGATTTGTGAAACCATTAGCGGCACGTTTCTACTTTAGAAAAGTCGGCAGGAAAGGAAATTCGTCATGGATGGTTGGAGAAGGCGCTGAGAAGAATGGATAAAGACAGGACGCGGGGAACGAAGGGAGGAGAATAGATTCGGACTGTTGAAGGGTCAACACGCTTACGGAGGGACGGGGAGCTCGAGGGACTTTGAAATAATGAGCCCAGCTCTCACGAGTATTTTTAACGTTCGTCGGAACGAAACTTTGTAAATAACGTATTTAACCAAGATTTTAATATGTTAATAAACCTCATGAAATAAGAGTTGACTCTACAATTATAATTCCTTCTACATGACAATGATTTGTCGGATCACGACTATAAAGGTTAACACTACATTTGTAATATTAGATAAGAAACATTTCCCCTCACGAAACATGCTGGGAAATTTCTCAAAAACATTAAACTCCTAAATCTACATAAATATTAATTCAGTTGGATTTTGTCAGCTTCCCTATTATCATTGCAGATTTCATTCTGTTTTATTAGGTGTTAATATAAAGCTGAAAGGAATAACATCTTTAAGAGAATAAATTAATTTATGAACTTGTAATTATTCGTATAATAGGAAGGAATTCATAGAATTTGGAATTAGTTATTTAGATAGATTACCATCTGTAACGAGATATTTATTTTTATTTTCTTCTCTCTCATTTACTTGTACACAAACACACACTTTATACACATAACTGTAATGTAAATCTGAATTTTAAATCAGATTTCACCCTCTAGTTTATTCCATTTGCTAAATTCGACCTTGCCAAAAGAGTTTACAGTCGATTCCGGTTAATCGGACCACATCGGGACGCGATTATTTTGGTCCTAATAACCGGCTGGTCCGATTACACGAACATGCCCTATTAGGCTTAAGCAATAGGATTTGTTTCGGTTCTTTAGGATTCGGTCCGAATAAACGGCTGGTCCGATTAACCGGTGGTCTAATTAACCGGATTCGACTGTATTATTAATTGCTATCGGCAAGTGGTATCATTTGTAGATTTGGATTTTGGAATGGACTTTTGGATTCACAACTTATATATACTCACAGATATATACTACGTAGTAGGCGAGTTGGCAAATCCGGCTTATTTCAAAGAATGGAGTCATTTTGTAATACTTCCGGCTAATTGGAAAATTATCGACAACTTTCTAATTAGCCTGGTATATTTTAGGCTTATTGTATTGAGCCCATACACCTTTAGTCTAGTGAGAAAATCGCAATAGTTTGCTCAAACAGCCTGGCTTCATCCAGACTTATTGCAATAAGCCTTACCTCTTTCCGGCGGATTGAAAACAACTGCGTCATAGAGTCATCAAAAGTTTGGCCATAGTAAGCCATCAAAAGCGTGACCAAAAGTACTATCCCATAGAGGGCGTAGAATCCACTTCCTTCTCCAACACTGCTCAGTAGCAGTTGAACTGTCTCAACGAGCGGGCATATTCAAGCGTGTAATACCAAAAAATCTCCACACCGTAACATTGTTGTACGACTAATTACTACTACAAAAGATTTTAATTTTCGAAGTCAAGTGGATTTGGTTGACTTTCAACCGAGAGTAGATTCGGTAGTTCATTAACAATTTGTAATCTCCCTGTGGATATTATTAATGGTAAATGAACTACCAAGCTCCTGAAACGAAATTTTGTCTTTTTCGTCCTTTGAAAAGCGTGAGCTGAAGTTGCGTTGGAACTGCTGAAGATATTATTGGACTTTGGTGCACCTCATATCTTGCAGAGCGACAACGGGCGTGAATTTACCACTAACGGGATGGAGGAACTTTCAGCTATGTGGCCTGATTGTAAAATAGTACATAGAAGACCATGGCATCCACAATCACAGGGGAGAGTGGAGCGCTGCAATCAGGATTATATTCTACGTGCTTTGATGCACGACAATGAAGCTACAGATTCGGTAATGGGCAGCCGCTTTGTTCGGTGGCAAAAAACTCATCAAAACACAGAGTTAAAGACGAAATCCATACACCTTACTTTTTGGATCAGAACCAAAACTAGGATTAGGCTCAACAAATATTCCGCCCACAATATTAGAAAATATTTACAGTGAAGAAGATATGGAACCGTTTAAAGAGGGTTACAAGGAAAGAGAAATGGCAAAAGAAGGAGGAGAAAACCGAGTCGTTAACTTGGAACAAGATGTGTACTCTATTTGTTCACGCAATTTGAATGAAACATCTTTTGTGCAGTGCTCTTCATGGTCTATAAAGATTCACATAACTTGTTGCCAAAGCGTTGCCTCAACCTCTGAGGAGAATTTCTTTTATCACTGTGACATTTGCAATAGATAAGAAAAATTAATAATAACAGAGCCTCGAAAAGCACACGATGGACAGAAGAGGCAGCGGAAAAAATGATTGAAACTAGTAGAAAGAAACTAGAATCGATTGTAGATAGACTTTATTCTGTTAAATGTAAATGTGCCAAAAATAGACCGGGGCCCTGTTAAATGTGCCCCGTTGATGAGAGTCATTTCTTATTTCACCTAAACCAGTGGCAGCGCCCGCTCTAGCGGTTACGTCACCCAGGACAAAAAGACAAATTGCCGCCCCTTAAGAATATATATATTTAAATAAAGGTACATATCTTTACTGTCAGTAAAAATCAAATAATTTTATTTGAATTTTAATAAAAGCATATATTTAGAAAGAAACATAACATAACATTGATAACACTGATCTGCAATTTTTCAACTTTTTTCTGTTGTTTTGAAATGAATATGTGTATCTGAATGGATTTTTTGCGCAGATTTCGAAAATGACCTTCAAAATTCCGTATCACATCAGGTTTTGTCATAATGATGTAAATGTGAAAATTTAAAAAAAAGTTATTTTTTAATGACATTGCTATATGGGAACGTTTGTTACGTGTGAAAATGTTCTATGGAGGGGCGGAATGATTGTTTAAGGAACAGATAAACATCAATACTTATTCAAAAGCAAACATACCTAACACTGACCACTGGGCTCTCCTTCAAACTTCCTTTTTTGCATTGTCTTCGGTGTGCATCCGTACAGTCTCTGTTCAACATCCAACAATAGTCGGCCATCATATATGTACAGTCCACTTTCCTTGGTCTCATTTTCATCACTTTAATATCCTGATGGAAGCGCTCGCCATGTTCTTCCGAAAAATCACTAAGATTGTTAGGAAAGTAATTGCATGAAGAAAGTGAACTTTCACTCTAATTTTGCAACCAAGCAGTTTATGAGATTCCAGCAGATCCTCAACTGAAGTAGTGTAATTTGTAGCCTTCGTGTTCCCCAGAAAGTTGTGTACCACATTTCTGTATGCAGTCCATGCTCGCAATTCGCACTCACACATGATTTTCTCGATATTGTTGTCTGCCATTAATTTTCGTATTTGAGGGCCTACAAAAATGCCAGCTTTAATTTTTTCAGTCGTGATCGATGTAATCTTACCACACATATACTGAAAGCATTTACTGTCCCTGCTTAAAGCTGTCACGAATTTCTTCATTAAGCCAAATTTGATGTGTAAAGGTGGCAACAGTATTTTCGAGGGATCAACCAATGGGATTGAAACAATGTTTTTTCGCCAGTTGTGAATGTACTTCTGACTGGCCACTGCTGCCGAACCCAATGTTCCGTCCTTGCTCTGGAGTCCCATTCACACAAAAAACAAGAAAATTTTGTGGAGCCTCCTTGTTGGCCGAGCAATATTCCAATCACCTTGAAATCCCCCGCATTTATGAAACGGAACCAATTCTGCTTCTCGGTGTCTGTACCAGGAGAGTCTCGTATTAGGACACAGTAAATTCTTTTCATGAAGTCTTGATCCTAAAAGCTCTGCTGCATCTTTCGGTAAATTCAGATCGCGAACCAAATCATTCAGTACATGCTGTGTAAATCGCACTGGGGTTTAATCATCCATGATGTCCGGTTTGTACATCTCCTCACTTGTAACATCATCTTAATCGGTGTCTGTTCGGGGCTTGATATTGGACGGGAATGGCACAGGGAGGTATTCACTATGGGGCACTGGTCTTATGGCAGATGGCATATTGGGATATATAATGTTATGTTTTGATGGTTCTGGTATGACCCAAGATTTAATGCCGAAGTATTGAAAATAAGCATTTTTCACGAAAGGTGTAATATTTTGCCTCTGTTTTTTCCCTGTCGTATAACAGCCATATATGTAGCAAAAGATGTGGCGCTAATCGTGACGTCATACAGATGAAACAGCTGCATTTACATTATCAGCTAGATACTGATGTTTATCTATTCCTTAAACAATCATTCCTCTCCTCCAGAGAACATTTTCGCGCGTTACGAACGGTGCCCTATAACGATGTCATTACAAAATACCGTTTTTTTATTTTCCTATTTCCGTCATTTGTGAAAAAAACGTGACGTAATACGGAATTTTGAAGGTCATTTTCGGAATCTGAACAAAAAATCCATTCAGATTCACCTATTCATTTCAAAACAACAAAACCTTGCATATTAGTGTAATCAAGCAGTACAAAACAGTAGAAATTAAGAAATATCTGTACCTAGCCACAAATTGCTAACCATATAATTTTTTACATTTTTAAATGCTATTGAAAATGTGTGTTATTGCACAAACAATCAAAATGCCATTATTTTGAAGGTAAAACAAAGTAACATCAACTACACTAAAATCACAAAAAACTTTTTTTTTCTTACTTTCAGTTCTGCAAACTTTTTTATTGCATCTTTTAAATTTAATTGATCAGCAATTTCATGCTTAATTGCCAAAATGGCCAAACTATAAAGACGATTTTGTGTAGTAGTCGAACGTTAAAAGTTCTTTATTAATTTTAACTTAGAGAAACTCCTTTCGCCACTTGCTACAGTTATTGGTATCGTTAGCAATATTCTTCAAGCAATAGTAAAGTTTGGGGCAAAATTTAACTTTATAATTAAGCTCAGTACATTGCTTAGGGTTTCTTTTTTTACCCAAAAGTGCAGATACTGCTGAAATTTCCTCTGCTGATTCTACCCCATGTATGTCAACAGAATCATGCAGCAGAATACATGCAAGAATAATGCTATTAGCGCCCTTTACACGTACGCTCTTTCCCGCGTGAAACCACAATCCCGCGCAATTGAGTGCACGTGTGAAGGTGTCGGAGAGGAAGGGAAAGCTACTTTGGACTGCACTGCAAGTTTTAGTGCTCGCAATCCCGTACGCTCCAAGCACTCTCGAAAGAGTGTACGTGTAAAGGGCGCTATTGTGCAATGAAACCGCTCTTTTATAATTAGAGGTAATAAACAAGTCTATGCATGTACAAACACAAGTTAAAGCAATGCTTAGCTCGCGTGCTAATGCTATTCTGCTCAGAGAAGTATATGCATGTTCAAACAAATTCAAGCAGCGTCCTTTACAAATTCTGAGTTAATTTTTCAATAATACTGTAAATATTTTTAGCTTTTATACATAAACAATATAAATACGCTACGCACTGTAAATTTTTAGCGAACGAAAAAATCGATATGTGAAATTTTCTCTTAATTGGGCATTTAACACATCAAAATTTCTCTCACACTTACAGCCAAAATGGCGCCCCTAAATTTTGGAGCCCCGGACGATTGTCCGGTTTGCCCGCCCCTAGAGCGGGGGCTGGTCCTAAGCAACCAAACTGCTGAGAAGAGACCTGAGTCCGATTTTAAGATTGCTACCTCCGGGAGGTCGATTCTCGAAATGAGGTGTCGGGGATAATTTGTATTCAAACATATTGAGTTAAAAGATTTAGGTGTAAATGCAACATTATAAATACAATATAAGCAAAAGGTATTTATGTGTTGTATGCTGAAGAAAAATGGAACTAACATTACAGAGGGGGAAAAAACATAAATAACATAATTGTTACTAAGGGCAAGACAAATCTAGCCACAAAAGCAAGTGACTGTATCATAGCGATCTCAAAATATGGATACGCAATTATAAATTTCTGAAAAAATTAAAGACAGTGTCAAATACTTTAGATTAGCTTGTAGATTCGTCCATTTATTTACAAAGCTAGAGTATTACTCATCTAGAAGCCAATAAAGCCATCAGAACTACAATATGGACATTCGATTCGATGATATCTAATCCAGGTCATAAATTTTCTCGAGCTCTCCCGGCAATCGAGAATGAAAGCGAATATAAAGGTAATTCAGTAATACCTAACCCAAAAGTGAAGCTTTCGATACTCAGCAGTTCCATTGTAAGTTGAACCTGCAATTCACGGAGCTGATTATTTGCAATTTGATTAAAATCCAATGGTAACGAGAAACAAAAATAATGAAAAAAAATGATCAGAAGCACAGTTCTCTCGTAAATAGTTTGGAAGTGCTTAATCCAAAAAACTTTTCAAAATGAAATTATAGTGAAGTGGACATATGGGGAAGAATTCTGCTTTTGTGCAAGCAATTTCATTCATATGAAATTAATAATAATCTAGGATTTAGACATTGTAAAATTAATGAAAACATTGAAAATATAACAAAGGAATTAAAGCCCCTTTTACAAATATTGGAAGAATTCCAGTTTCGATAAGTTAAGGTGATCGAAATTTCACTTTAATTAGTGAAATTATGTTTCTAACAAGAGCGTTTTTAAACGTTGAGATATTTGCAGCGTTTTTAGTTCATTAATTTCATTGACCCACTCTTTGCAAAATTTTGTCTGGAAAGATAAGTACGCTCAGGACTTCATTCACAAGACGTCATTCAAACAGGAAAAGTCGTCTAATAGAAGAAATAACAAACCCATCTTTATGGATGCTGCTATTAGGGCAATTTACATTTCTCGTGAAACAAATTCATTGCATTTAATCGAAATTTTTTCATTGCAGCATTTTTAGCTCATAATATGGGTATATTGTCTAAAGAAATGAAATGGTCAACTTCATATTTTCTTATTTATTTATCGGATAGTGTTATAATTTTCAAAGTTAAGTTACTTTTTATTACCATATTTAAATATATATAATTTCATAAGTTTAGGGCTCTTCCCTATATGGTCACTCAAGTTAGTTACTATGCAGATTTCTAGATGAAAAATATATTATAAAAATTTGTTTTTAGGCTGAAATAACTCATTAAAAAATAGTAACAAAAATAGTATTTTAAATACATGTTTTGAATTAACTGAAGCGGTTTAAAAAAAAATTCCTATTGATTTTTCATTTTCTTAAATGATTATGATGATCAGAAACAAAATACCTTAAATATTGAAGGTACAGCATTATCCTTTAAATATACACATTTTGATGATTTAACAAAGCAAGCCTCCTCGAAATGAGCAGAACACAGGGCAGATTGTTTTGTTGATGTCCAGTTTTTTCTTTTAACTATATTATCCCACACTTTTCTTTTCTCGGGATCTAAAGGAAATCTGTAAATCAAATTATTATTTGTATTGAATCAATCTTAGCATTTAAGTATCAAGGATTTATTTACGCATGCAACATAGGACTTTTCCTTTTTTGTACATAAAAGTTCACGGTATTAGCGATGTCTGAAATGAATTATTTAAAGTGAACAAAATTAAAATGATTAGAAAATTTTCTAGTAATTAAATGTGTGTAATGTTATTAAAGGAACGTTGAAATTTAAACGCTATAAAGGAAACGTTAAGAATTATAATGAGTTAAAACTCTAAGATTCATTTTTTTTACAAAAATTTAAACATACACACTTACATTTACACATGAGTCAGTTATCGTTTAAAGAGATCAGGAAACTACAAGTTCCAACTTAAAGAATTTTTAAACTGTATTGGTTATGTCAGTACAATTTTTTTTTAAAAATTGAGCTGGTTCACGTCAATGTCTTAGCTTTTAATGCGATGAAAATGATATGAGTAAAGTAAAAGTGAGTGCAATAGAGGGACTTTGATATATTCTGTGAAAAGGCAAGATATAAAACAAGACATCTCTACGGTAGACAAAGTGCAAGAACTAATGAGACATTTGAAACAATTTCGATCACGTTTTCATGACGTGTGACATTTTGGTAACGTAGCAGTAATTCAGACTTTAGTATATGCGATAACTCTAAACAAGCTGTATTGTTTATCCAGTGGATGATGATGAACTGTCTAAGAAAATGACATTAAACCATGTGTAATATTCTAGATATTTTATCGGATGTAGTGACTTTACAGAGGAAATCCTCTATGATTATTAAACTGAAGTTTTTGTCGAGGAGAACTAAAAAAGGAAGAACGCTTGCTAGTGGTAAAAAAAAAATTAAGTTCTATCAATTCTGACTATTTCCAACCATTCAAGATAGAAAAGATGGAGTTAAAAAATGTTATGCCTCCTTTAAGTATTTTGATTATGCATCTTCAATAACTCTTGGTCTTCAATAATATAATAAAATGGGCTTCAATAACTCTTGTTATGAATAGAAGATTTAATACACTGGAAATTTTGTTGGTTAGTATTGTTTGATTATAAAGATGTTATAATAATTTTATTGAATCAAGATTAATATAAAAAATTCTTAATGATTTTATGAGTTTGTGCCACTGAGTTGTTTGTAAAAGTTCATATATTTTTGTTAATTGCCATCGACTTATGATACTGAAATCGTAGGAAACATCTATTTATAGTATTGAGATTCTCGTTCATTGCAAATACGTTACATGTTTATCAAATAGTATTTTTGTTGCAGATCTAGCAATCATATAAAAATTATTGAGTATTTAGTATGAAGACCCCCCCCCCCCCCCCCATCTTTTAGCACTTTTGGGTATTAAAATGCCCAAACATGTTGTTAGAATCAGTTTTCAGTATAAAGCTAACTTGAGTTACATCTATAAGGTCAAAATAATGTCATAACAAAGTATGATTGTATACTGAATACCAAATAAGCAATATTTTGAATATCTTTCTGCATATGTATTTAACTTTTTTTATACACAGAAAAGAAAACACTTATTTCCTCCAACAATATTTTTTGAGGTTAAAGGTATATTATTACTTTAAATACCCACAGTTTGCAATGCGGAGATTGAAATTATTGCAGTGACTGCAAACAAATGTTATTCCAAACGTCATCAAATAATTCATATGTAAAATTTAGTAGGAATTGATTAATGCTTAAAGTTTAAGTAATATTCTCTTAATTTTTTTTTTAAACTTGAGAGATACATATAGCCCTAAGTTTAACTATACTTATATCCGTAAATGAAAGTGCACAGGCCCAAAAGATGGCAACGTCCCTTTATACAAAGTTATTAGCTTTATTGTTTTGTGGCATTAAAAACAGCACGCATATCTTTATATATATGTGTAATCTAAATATATATTTTCCCCTAAAAAACAAAACGCTGCAAAAACTTTATATAACCATTTGTAAAAGGGGGGGGGGGGGAATAAAAAAATATAAAAGCTAGTGAAAACATACTTGATTACTTTAAAATAATTGTTAAAAAAATATGAATTTAAATAAAAAACAGTGGGTCTCGTATTTTATTTAAATTTCAACTACAGTACACACATTTCGAAACATGAGAAAGTTCCCCGTGAGGCACTGCAAAAGAAGTTTGAAAATCAAAATACTATTACAACTTACTTATGAAAAGTTATTCCAGTTTTCTTTCCTTTATCATTTGACTGTGCGGAACAACCGCGGGCTGAACAAGTTGACATAGCTGATAAAATAGACTAATAAAGTAATTAAAAATGCATTAATCGTATATGATCCAGTGCGTATTTTTATCTCACCGGGTATGCTTGCACGTGGATGTGTTTGGGCATGCCTAATACTTGGCGACTATTGGCGAAAAGACTACAGGTTTTTGTTGCCAT